>JAYKAV010002911.1:81183-96367 GCA_035582835.1 Phoebastria nigripes | reverse complement strand
ATTTCTTCAACAGTGCGCTTGTTGCTTATGCAGTTTTCAGAATTGTCGCTTGTTTCTTTCCCAGAATCGTCTCATCTGAGACAGTATTTCAGCAAATAAATAGCCCACAATCTGCTACTCCCATTCTCCAATACAGCAGCACACATTCAGGGAGGAAGGCAAGGAGGGAAACTGTACTGGAGCTGCTGAACTAATTTGTTCTCTAGATAGATGCTTGCGCCCTTTTCCCACTCAGATACATACCGCACCATTAAACACTATTAAATATTGGCAGCTTCACAGTAAACTGCATTTGTGATTTGTCTACTGGGTAAGCAGAAAAGGCAATCCCAAATCTGCTTCAGAAACGTCTTTACTCTGCTGGGTTGGGAATATCTGTGATAGCCACCCGAGTCTGTTAATTTCAGACTATAATGGTGATAAAACATGAAAGTGGAAGTGCTTATGTCATAGGGTAGGAGTTAGAACTAATCACTTTTCTACAGATGYGACAGGGAAAATAGATTATAACCAGAGCCCTGTTTCACGTGCTGGTTGAAGCTGGTTCCCTTTTAATCTTTATACTACTGATGGAGCACTGCGTGGAATATCATGATTTTCAAATGATTTCTAACCTTTATTTCTACAAATTAATTCTTTTTAAAAATCGGCGTTTAAGCAGATGCACTTGTCGTATAGTTTTTTCATTGTGCCACAGTCAAAACCCATGGTCGTAGTTTGTGGRTAACTACTGCATATGCTTGCCTGGCTTGAACAGCAGAAAACGTTGTTGGTTTGTGTTGCTGTTTCTGCTTCAACCTCTTTTCTCTGTTGTGCTCGTTGTGGTGTGGATGACACAGAGATGCACATRATACCCAACCAGCGCTTAAAGACAGGGAAAAAACAAAACTTGGAGCACTTCAATTATGGTGGTTGCTGGATCTCACCCAGGAGGGAACAGGCTTTGTTGCACGATCAAAGGTCTCCTGTGCTCATCAGCTGCTCAGAATGGAGCAGACAGATGTTTATCTAGCCGATTGTCTTGTAAAACTGTAGAATTGGCTTGTGCAAATAGCTGTGCATGCAAAACTTGACTGATGTTATTTCAGAGGCTTTTCTAATGTCATCTGAAAATCTGTTCCAGGCAGAGAACCTGGGATCCAAAATTGAATAAATATCAAACAAGGATACCTTCTGCTCCTAAAGCCATCTAAGACTGAAAATAGTGTAGTTGGATTAAAGGTCGGTATGTCGGAGGGGAACTAGCAGTGATTAATTGACGTGGAGTTAAAGTTCTATCTCAAAATCTGTGACTTCAGTTAACAGCTTGCCCAGACTTTCCACTTTTGAGGTTATCTGTTTCAAGCTTTGCTTCTGGACTGAAATGACATACTTATTTTCATGGTGTTGTGGTTTTTTTTGTTTGTTTGTTTGTTTGTTTGTTTTTTGGGGGGGGGGTGTGTGTGGTTTGTGGTTTGTTTTTTGTTTTTGTTTTGTTTTTTTTTAAAATTTTAGTTGCGGTGGTCTCCCAAGTAACTTACCAACAGTACAAACATTTTTACAGACTTCCCTTTAAATAATGGTAACACTTGGAAAGCAAGAAAACAGCCCTCTGTCATCTAGCTCAGAATCAACCCTCAGGAAGAGAAATGTTCATTTTGAGCGTTCAGCTCTGGCTGCCCTCTGACTTCCCAAGTGGAGACCTAGAGGCAAAGCCTTATTTTGTGCCCATGTGGAACGTTTTGTGCTCAATGTTCTTGACTAGTGTGTAGGCAGAGAAGCTTTGCAGTGGGCAGTCTTGAGGATCTCAGCAGCTGTAATGAAAACTCTGATGGAAGCGAGTAGTGATGAGGCAAGAAGTCTTGCATAGCCGTTGCGTTGTTCCCTGTATGCTGTATAGCTTCACCGAAAGAAGCTCTCCATTGCGGTTCCCTTCTGATGATGGTGTTCCATCAGAGTAGTTGGCCTTGATGATCCTAGCTCATGGATTGGTGTTTAATTGCTTTCTAAATGATCCTTGCTTTCCAAAGGTAAGAAACTGCAATAAACACTATGGGCTAGGCAGTTACTTTTCCTAGAAGTATTTGTGGAAGAGGCCAGGAAACTTGACAGATTCCCTTGAAAAGTCTTCTGTGGATTCTTCTTCCGTTGCAGAATTGGGGCTGACCCATACAGAAGTGGCACTGGAGAGTCATATTGAATCCCTGTGTGCATGCATCCATCTGCCTCATGTTTGCAGTCTACCTGGTTACTGCTGTATCAGTAAATGTTCAGAATTGGGCTTTTTTTTTTTTTTTCTTTTCTCCTTCTCTTTTTTTTTTTTCTTTTTTTCTTTTTCTTTTGGCCAGATTACTGTCATTGACATTACTTAGTTTGGCTTGGAGATTTCTTGGAAGACCTGTATGGCCATTATATATGCAGATAGCTTAGATAAGCACAGTTGAGAAGCCATCAGTAGGGCTGCAGCATGAAGAATTTCAAGTATTAGAAAAAAAAAAAAGAATTATAAGATCGATAATCCTTGAGTTTAGTGGTCAGAATGCAAATAACAAAAGCTGAAAATCTGGGCAGAGACATGCTATAAAAAGCATTATCGCAAGATTAAGCTGTAGAAGACACATTTTTGCATGGTAATCTACTGGATTTATTTTGACAGTTATTTATTTGTGGCAGTGGTGGTTGTGAAAGTGGAATTTTTAGCAGTCTTGGTATAACTATAGAGGACTGAATTTTTAAAGCTGCTCAAACTTTTTGCATTACAGGTGTGTGGTTTTTTTCAGCCAAATACACACCTTTTTTGATTAAAAGAAATATTTGTCTTGAAACTTTTTTTTCCCCAGAGGAATGACTAATTGGTATTCACAAGATTCAATACTTTAATATTTTATCAGAGGCTCCTAAATTCTTTCACTCCCTTCTCTTTCAAGGTAAATAATTTAGATTTCAGATGCATCAAGATTGATAAAAGCCACCTTGTTAACATCTCCTGTAGAATTACAGCTCTATGTGCTTTGAGGGATGCTGGAATAACTACATCAGTAATGCTTCTAAGTTAAATTGAATGGGGCAAAGGAAAAGACAGTGGGGAAATGCTGGGCAGGCAGTTAATTTATTTTAATTTTGTTGGTTCTTTCACGTCTGTTTAATTAGCTGCCTGACACAGGTATACTGGAGACCATAAATGTCATGGGTATTCAGAATACTTCCATCATGTTGTATTACAGGAATATATATTAGATCTGCATCTAGAGAAGCTCGGGGCTTTAACAGCCTTTTCCCTGGATGTTGATGTTCTATATTACTTCAATTCCCGTAAGCCTGAAACGTGTTAAAATACTGTTTGCAATAATTGACAGGGTTTGCACCAAGAAACACTTAATAAAAACCAAAACCACCTCTCATTTACATTCCTGTTTCTTCTGCAACTTCATTTCTTGAAGTTGAGCCAAAACTTGTAGATTGAAAATTGATTGGCTTTTTTCAATGCAAAATTATGTATGTAAAGGGGCTGAGAGTGGATAGTGTTTAAGGTGGTCAGCAATCAATGGAAGGGGGAAGAAAGTTGAGGCTGTACTGAGAATAAGGATGTTCCT
Organism: Phoebastria nigripes; assembly: GCA_035582835.1. NCBI lineage: Eukaryota > Metazoa > Chordata > Aves > Procellariiformes > Diomedeidae > Phoebastria > Phoebastria nigripes. Next base: position 92,795 of record JAYKAV010002911.1, on the reverse strand, counting down.
CTCTGTTGCTTTGTGGGATTGTTTATTCTGCAGCTGTTTTCTGTGTGGAAAACTTGCAAGTCATTGCATTGTATTGAACAAAGTTTGGAGCAGATTGGGCAAAAACGAGAGTATAATTACTGGAAAAAGAGAAAGTAGCCTTCACAATGTAAAGAGGTTGAATGATGATCCTTGTACAGGCCTGAAGTCTTCCAGTTCTGCTGGTCTTGCTGGAAGGGAACGTTGGATAGTTTTGAGCTCTTCTGTTTTCTTTAGTTAAACAATTTAATATTTCCATCATTCAATGATCTTCGTTTCATTGGCGATGTTGAATTATAAGACTGAAATAGCAATTTAGTTGCTGCTTTAAAAAGTAGTAATAATTCTTCATGTAGGTGCACGTAGTAGCATGTGTAAAACAGCAGTAAAGATGGGGACTAGTTCTGTTCCTGTTGAACTTCAGATTTGTTTTGCCACAGATTTCTGTGGAAGTAGGGATATTTTTTTCATGGCATATGGGATTCCTAAAGACTGGGATTTGGTTATGAATGAGCACGTGTTTCTAGAATGGAATTACTTGAGTTTGTTTAATCAATTGTGGATTCCTCCAGAGTGACGCTGCAGCGCTGTGTGAGGGGTTAGCTCTTTTTAATTGGTCCCATATGTACTGGCAGATAGTGTATTAACCATGCCTTGGGGGGATAAGGGCGTCTGGTTGAATCTTATGGTGCATATTTTATTTCTTTTCTGGAGGGATTTTTTTATTTTTTTATTTTTTATTTTGTTGTTCTAAGAACCATAGATATGTATATATGTGTATAATCACTAGCATTTTGAAACTTAATACTCAGCTGAGGGATTAGTTAGGCTTTTGCGAAATTATCTGAACTTTGCTGACAAGTAAAGAAGAAGAAACTGAGGTTTTACAGAGAAGCTGGAGTTTCTGAGTATCTCTGGGTTTGGGTGCTTAACTTGTGAGAACTTGGAAGCTTAATCTCCCTTCTTGTCAAGCGCTAAGGACTTGTCCTTTGAAAATGAGAAAAATGGAAACATCAGAAAAGATTAATTACTTTTGACAAACCTTGAAAACACCATGCAGATTCAACATTTATATCTGGAGGACATGGATATGAGAGGGCTGTCCTGTCCGTGGGTGCCGTAGGTTAGCCCCAGCAAAGGGGAGCGCCATCCTCAGCCACTTTACTTGACTTATTCTGCACTGGAAAAAGCAGAGTAATTTTGCATCTGGCTGTTTTGGCTCAGCTTAACCAGTAAGGTAGTTGCAGGAGAAACAGGAATGCAAATGAGTTGGTTTGATCTTCTTTTGTAAAGGTTTCTTGGTGCAAATCCTGTCAATTATCCAATTCTAAAGCTTTGCTGAATTAATGAGACACTTTGTAGAAGGGTATTTTTGATCACTTTCTGTAGAGTCCCTTATTCCTGATGTAGGCTCTCTGGTGTGCTGCTCTTATTCATGGCTTTAAGAAGTGGGAAGACATACTGTGTGAAGTCCCCCTGGGGATAGGGGTGTTATGCATTTGCATTGCAGTGGGACCCAAATTTTGTCTATGTTCTGCATCATCTGCTTAAAGGTTTGTATAGCCATAAATCCTGGCAGAGTTCCCCCATGATGAATAATTTGCTGGTGGAGGCACGAAAGGAGTAATAATATTGCAGGAGATGAAATGCCTGTGAGTGTAGCTGGGGCCGGGGAAGTCTCCTTGGGAAGGTGCATGTGATGGGACAGCACTGCTGTCCTGGCATGGTTCCCTTGGGGGTGCTCTGGAGCATGTACTGATGGTGCTCATGGTGATGTGTGGAGAGAGGGAAGGCTAAAGCCACCAGGCTTCTTTCTTTGTCCTCTGGAAGGCTTGTGCGGATGCACCCTGATGGAGGCTTTCCAAAAAGGCTGACTTGCTGAAGAAGCAGGTCTGTTCACTTGGAGATGGCTTGTGTCCATGGGAAATAGGAGGACCCCCTCTCAGAGACCCTCAAGAATGCCAGGCTTAAATCCTGGGGGTGTTTCAGACCTGGAAAAGGCAGTGCTGTAAATTAGCATCAAAGGAGTCAGTGATAATATGGACAGCTTTAGAGAAAGGAATGGATTCTCATTATCTTGTAGCTGTAAATACAAGAATTCATTAGACTTATCCCAAAAGTTCATTTGGTTTATATTTAAGCAATACATAAGCATTTTTGGCAAGAATTTGTACCCTTTGTTTCTGCATAGTATTAGGCACAATGTTATCTCTAGCAAGTAATCAGRGCAAATTCCCTATTTGCAGCAGGCATCTATGTCATCCAGTCCATATCCCTGTCTCAGTGAACAAGTCTCAGAAAGGSAAGAGAGAGGTCACTGAACTACATAACTGCTTAACAAGTTATTGATTTATTGCAAAAAAAATGAAGGAGAAGAGCAGGAGAGTGAAATGTTGGTTTTGAAGGGGCTGTGTTGGGGAATGAAGTGGCTGTCTGGCAGGTATTGTATGAGATGGGCTTGCTCTGCCAGGCACAGAGTGAGGAGAAAAAACTTTTTAAAGCATCCTCTGACACAGAAATTATTGGAAAGCCTCCAAGAGCAAATTGAAAAAGCAACAGCCACCCTCATGCTGCAGGATTCCATTGTTTTAATATTGGGCCAACTATACCAAATAATACATCTACTGGAAACTCATGTTAGGGGAAAAATATGTTGGAAAGCAGCTAAGAGGTCAGCTCAAAATCAAAGTGAATGAACTTGACGTATCTATGCTGCTGCGTGTCCTATTTTGTTCTTTTTCTTCTTGTCAGCTCCTATTTCCTCATTTATTTCCACTCTTCTTTTCCTGCTTTCTTTTTCTTTTTTCTTCCCCGCCCCCTTTAACCATTTGTCTTGTCTTGGGCTTGTGTTCCGGCTGCCATTTGTCCTGAAAAATGCTGGGGCTGACAAATACCTGTGCTTGCACAAAGAAAGTCTGGCATACTGATACTTGTGAAATTGTAATCTAGGTTAAAATTTCAGTCTTGCACACAGACACGGTGCTTTTGGGGAGGTACTGCTGCTCTGGTGATCCGAAGATGAATAGCAGAGAACAGGGATAACTTTATTTTCCTTCACTGCCGTGTAATGGAGCTGTGCTTCCCAGGCTGGTTTTGTTTGCTGGACTTCTGAATGTAGTTTGAAGACCAACATCATCAGGGATGGAATGGAAGAAAAAGGCAGAGTTGTTACTGCAAGTGTAAATGTTATTTACAATGATTGCATTTAATAAAATACATAATACAGCTATCTGTTAATTGGGTTTGGGTGGCATGGGAGCTAGTTCAGACGTGACAAAGTTATTAAAATTTGAGATTTAACAGTAATTTCTGGGGCCAGAAGTTTGGGAAGCAGTTATTTATGAGAGCAGCTCAGTTGATACACTGGTGAAAGTCATTATGCTTTATTTCTATTGATGCTAAAAAATGTTGTTCTGGTATAAAATATATGCCATGAACACCAGGCATTGGAAACTACAACTCATTTCAAAATATGTTTAACAGTCATCAGTAAATAATAAATGGTAAAAGCCCAAATCCAAACAGACATATTTAGATGTTCATCTTCTGTCCACATGCCTAATTTCCACTGAAATAATGGACTGGGAATTTAGGTACTGTAAGGTAGAGACTGGTCAAAGAACTTTTTTTTTTATTGTACTACTGTGACTTCTTTTACCTCCCCCACTGACGTTTTAGGGAGGTCTTATTTTCATGATTATGAGTGTCCTGAAATATTGACTCCTTCCTACTCTGATGTGGATCTCTATAGTGGGATTTAAGGTTTTGAGCCATTACAGCTAAACTGGGAACTTAGTCTCTGAATATCCTGTATATTCAGATTTGCTTAGGTCAGGGGGTTTAGTTTGGCCAAGTGTAGAGAGATGTTAGAGGATCAGTCATGAAATTCTCATCTGGCTCTGAAGTTCCCTGCAGTTTGGAGGGTGTGTGTATCTGGGATTGTGTTTTGTTTGGGCAGCGATCCTGCTGATTGGAATCGCATGAGCTTGGCAACAGAACGGAGGCATCCAGCCAGAGCAAACTCAAAGTACACAGGGTCTGAGAACAAAACGTTTCACATGAATTAAATTGTGAGGAAACAGAAATTCTTTAAACTTGTAAGAAAACAAGACAATGTGAGCATCGTCACACAGGCAGCTGTGTGATCAGGACTATCGATAGGGAGTGCAAGTCATATATGAAATCTTGATAGTTGTGTGTTTTTAAGAGATATGTCTTATCACTGCAGGAAGAAGAATATTGCCCAAGAAACTGGTATTAGAGTGAGATGGAATAACTCTCAGTGCTTGCATGCAAAGATCCAGTAGCATCTTTGCTGAAAGGCTTTTTGACACTGGACTGATTTTGGTTTCCTCTATACCATACACTGCAGCTGGGCTTGCCATCCTAAAAAGGTTCCCTGTGTCCTCGTCCTGCTTTTCTATCTGCAGTCCTGTGTCCCCCTTCCTTTCATCTGTCTGTTTTTTCTGTATATTATAGGTTTTTCCATCAGAGCTTTATCCTGGACTCCCTTGTTATGTTCAGTAATGGCAGGAGAAGTCCAGGAGGGTCTCTGTGCCTGGCAGCAGGAGCATTGCTTGCAGCACGCCGAGTGCTGCCTCTCCTGGTGCTTTCCTTTCCCCAGTCTCACGCCTTGCTTGCTTTGATGCCATCTTCTGCTTGGTGTCCGGTCATACAGATTTGAGCTTACCCTGGTAAACACAGATTACTCTTTTCTGTGCCAAAACGCTCCCTGCTGCCCCCGTCTCTCCTCCATGCTATCTGGCAGGGGGGTGGTAGGAGCAGGGGGACGTGAGGAGGGGAAATGGCGGCAGGCACTGGTTCAGTTTCTAATGCACAACCATGCAGGTGGTGTTGGGCACGTGGAGGGGTGGAGAAGATTTTGTGTGTGTGTGTGTTTTTTGGTTTTGTTTTGTTTTGTTTTCTGTTTGTTCGGGGGTTTTTTGGTGGTTTTTTTTTTTTTCTTTTTTCTTTCTTCTTCTTTTGTGGCATGATGTTTCCCAGATGCTTTGCCCCAAGATCCTTGGGGGTGCCATGCCCTCAGTGTGGGCATGCTGAGTTGCACCGTGGGCCTGCCCAAGCTCCTCTACTTCCAAAATGTGTCACAGGATGCCCGCAGGCAAGTCTGTCGTCCCCTCGTGCCCATTGCCGTTTCTTTGCAATTGAGACATACATTCAGATGTAGGTATCTGCTTTTTCACCTAAGTAGCACCTGTTACCTGAAAGAGATTGAATGGATTTAGTTTGATAGGCTGGCAAAATATAGCTCTCGACATGCTAGATGAGATAGGCTTTTAATAACCAGATTTCTGGAGTTGGATCAAGACTCTTCTTTTCAAGAAGATTACTCGGGCCAGATCTGCTTGAGTATAGTCGTGACATGATCTTGGATTTGTGCATGCCAGTCAGTTTTGTGTTACAGAGCAGGCTGCTGATGGGATGATTTCTGACTTTGATAAGTGCTTCCATCTCCTCTGTAGAGGGTTTTATTGTAGTGTTCAGTACAATGTTTATATGAACTGCTAGTAAAGGATAAATAAATACAGCACAGTAAAGTTTAATATGGGGGAGGGAAAAGTATTTAAACTATATTAGCAATATTTGTTTAACAAGAAATGGATCAGATGTGACATTTATCTGTACTGGATAGCATTTGCTTTAAACAAAACAAAGTCTTGAAATGGATCAATTTTCATATGAACGGTATCAGAATTCTTTTCTTGCTGGAACGCTAGAGGCTTCGGGGCGGGTGGTCCTCAGTTCACAGCTGTGTTCATGTAGCTGATGGTGTAACCATATTGCTAAAGGAGTACTGTGTTGTCATCTCCTCTGACCATGAGTATCTACAGGCTGGATAGGTCGGTAGTCAAATTCCACTGGGAATAGGCGAAAAGGAACATTTGGACTTTCTAAAATTCTCTTGCAGGTCATTGCACTTGGTTGTGTCTTTCCCCTCCTAGGCTGCTGTGTCTTGCTGTGAGATGCTGTTGAAAAGTTTTGGTTTCATTCCAGAACTAAATGGATTTCAAAGGTAGAGGAAGTACTTGCACTCAAGTAGTAAATTATAGAGGTTATTTTTGAATTTCCCAGGGACTGATCTTTTGCTGATGGTCTAATGTGGATTTCACCTGGGAATTCCTTTGTAGGTGCTGTAGAAGGATGAGTTGCCCAGAGGATTGCTTCTCATTCTGGCAAACCCCTCTTTCAGAGGCTTTGAACTTTTAGAATAACTCCTTTTCACAAGCTGACATCCTATCATTTTTGGGGTTTGTGCTCAATGTGTGTCTTTGGCAAAATTTGGCCAAATACAGGTCATCTGGAAATGTGATGCCAGTTTATGTAGTCATGTGTTGGTTGTAATGCTGATCTTAAGAGATAATGGGGGCTGAAGGCTAAGGTGCTGAAGATTTTCTTATGTTCACCACGTTGCAACCCGATTAGCCCGTAAACTGTGTTCCCTTTTGCTCATCCCCTTATTGCTGGATTACAGATTACAATGAGTTAGTCCCCTCTTTCTTGACATTTATTTTTATATTCACATCCAATATATAACCCTTTCTTAGATTTATTGAATTTGAGTCTTTGTTTTATTTCCATCATGAAAATGAAAAGATCCGCTAGCCCACGCTTGGCTGCTGAGTACTCAATATTGTGAACAGCAGTGACTGTTTAGTTAGGACCTGAAGATGAAGAGCTGTGCAGAAGTGTTAAGCATTATTGTTACAAATTGTCAGTGCATACTCTTCTCCTCCAAGGCACGTTTAATTGTATAGAGTAACAGTTGTTTTCTCCAAGACATTTGGCCTGAGTTGTGGAAGTGACTGTATTTTTGCTGACAAACTAAACCAAAACTCAAGTGCTGTTAATTTTTAGTTTTAACAGCAACATAAATTGTGCTTGAACTAAATACATAGCACCTAAAATTTGCAAACTGAATGTTGTGAATTAGTTAATCTAGAGCTAATGTGTGACTGTTGAGCTGATAACAAAATACATGTTGAAAACAATTTAGAAGTTCTTGATTCTTATGTTCAATTAACCTGTAGCTAAGAGGGTTAGTGATGACGGGGTTTACATTGAAATAGGGAGCACTTTGAAGGTCACCAAGGAGGCAAGCATATATTGTACCTCTGTAGTGACAGTCTTGGCCTGCTACGGGTTTGGGCTACCAGTTATACACCCTTTAGTTTTCTCCTATAGGAGGAAAGGATGCCATTGAGACTGGTTAACTAAGCAAAAGAAAATGATGGACCTTGAATCCTAAGCAAAACTATAGTTTTGTATTAAGATAATTTTCCAATGTTATTAGGGGCTTTACTTAAATTTTATTCTGAATGATTTAATGTTCAGCAAATAGGAAAATACAATGCTAATTACAGCTCTGATCCTTTCTCTGGCAATTAAGGTATTTTGTTTGTGCAAGGAATTTTAAAACTTGCTGCCAATTTCTTACTGTTATGTTGCTTCTTGCATTTCTTTCAAACGTAAAGTCTGTATCAGTAGCACCATCTAAATGGATAAAGGATGAATGATGTGCAGTTTTGAGCTGTTGTTATAGCCATGCCAGTTAAGAATATCTTCTTTTGATGATTTTCAGTACAAGAGCTACCAAATGAACCTAGTGGTTCTGGCACATGAAATGTGAATGGTATAATGTTCCCTGAACCTTTATGCACTGAATTCCCAAAGTCATGCTTTTCAAGAACTTTGTGAATTTAAAGCACTTTGAAGAAATATTCTGGGTTCACAGCAGTGGAGAGCTAATGCCTGTTCTCAAAAAATATATTGGCTACTGTTACAGGTCAGCATTTGCCAGCAGTTTCCACAGGAGATGCCAGTTTGGAGTGGAAACTAAGAAATGGGTTCAGCGAAGCACTTTATCCTGTTCTTGGCTTAAAGCACATGAATAATCCCATTGACTACCCACGTGTGCTTTACTGGGACTGCTCACATAGTGAAAGTTAGGCACGTGTTTAAATAACTTGCTTATTTGGGGGCTCACTGTGTGATGTCTTCTGGCAGAGACTTGATTTTCTTACAGCAGCCATCATATGACCTGTGTGCAGGGAGCGCAGCGTTGTCTGCGCTAGCCATGCAGTCCAAAGAAAAAGGCTATTTCTGTGTCCACCCCCAATCCATCCTGCACTTCTCTGGCAACTAATTATTTGTTTGCTGCCAATTGTGCTCTAGTGTTTTTGGCACTCAACCACTCCAACTTGCTGCTCATACTAGTATTGAATTGCCTTTGTAAGGCAGAGAGTAGTCTTTTCCTTGTTTAAGACTGTATATGTGGTTGTTAAAACATCAAAAAAGTAGATCATTGTCATAGCTTTCCTCATTTTGGTCAAATTGTGCTCTCTGTCAGTAGTCCCACTGAAGTCGATAGAGATGCTAGCAGAGGAGAACCACCATTTCGGAGGTCCAAGCTCAGTACTCAGAGGGGCTAAATGGAGTTTTTTCATCTATTGAGTATCGAATGGAAGAACCATTCTTTATTTGAGAACCTCTACAAACAGATCATCTATGGAAATGGAGCTCTTTCAGCACATAGGGAGGGAGAAGTTAAATGCTAGGATAGGATCTTCTTCAACCTGATATTTCACAACCATTATCTCTGGTTTGATCCAAAATTGGCCCACCAGCAAAATAGTACAACTTCAGGTTAAAAATACTTTTAGGTAAGTTTTCCACCTCTGCCTTCCTCTCCCATCCCCTGCATGCACAAGGCAGCAGATGACCTTGGAGACAGCATTTCCCCATGCTTGAAAAGGGGCTGGTCACAGGCGGGGAATCACCACGACCTGCGCACGGCAGGTCTCCAGCACCCTCTCCTTCTGCATATTTTCTCCTTGAGAAATAAACCTCTGCAGTAAGTTAGCAGACCTAGAGCCTATATGCAAAAGCAAGTCAAGCTAACAGAGAGAACTACAGTTGTAGTAGACAGCAATTAGTTAATGGGACCAGCAAGCCCAGTGCTGCGGTTGGTAGTCAGCGGTGCTCCTTCAAACTCAGGATCTCCAACTTTGAGCTTGCTTTACAGTCGTCATGGCTGGTTATCTGTTGTTTAGCGTTTGCTAACAATTTCACCAGAGAAGCCTAGGAAACTCCAAACAAAAGGCTGTTAATCGTAACTGAAAGGTAAAATGAAATAGGTTTTCTCAGTGAGTTTAGTAATCCTGGCTGGCAAAGAGCTCTGTTATATTCTGAAACATGTGTCAAAGAATATTCTTTAATGTATAGTCATCTTAAATGGAATACTCTTTTGCTGGAGCTGTGTTCAGGAGAGTGAATGGGATAATGTGTAATATGAGCCAGATGAAAAATAATGAGTAGATTTCTTCACTGGGATGGGAAATTGAATGCTTGCACAAACAGCACGGAGGCCCTAAAGTATTGCTGTAACTTCATGTGTGAGGTAGGAAAACAAGTGCTATTTTCACAGACTGTTAGTGTTTATGCCTTGAATATGCTTATGAGAGTGTTTAAGGTGCTCTAGATCCAGTATCATAACAATTATTAGACCTAAACACTGATGAGCTAAGGATTAAACTGTTTTAGAAGTGTATTAACAGGCTTTCAGTTAGCTAATGATAAAGTATTTATGAATTAAGTAGGAAGTTTATTTCCAAGAAATTCTCATGCATTTTCAATGGAATACTCGAATCCACAAAAATCCATATGAAAACAGCATAGTATTTAAATAGTTGATTCATCCCCTGTGTATAAATAAAATGTTTAATAGGCACTCTCCTCACCTAAAGCACAGGACTGAAAAGCAAGGACCTGAGTTGATTTTCTAGCTCTGATAGAGACTTCTTGTACAGTTCTGGGAAATCACTTATCATCTCTCTTTCTGCAAGCCAGACCCTGTAATGTTTGTCTGCCTTGCAGAGGTGGTGAAGGGGAGGCTGAGGAAAGGGGTGACTGCAAAACAAGTTAAGAATCTCCCATCAAAAGTCAGAACAAATGATTTGGTTTTGATAAAAGTAATCTGGAGTCATTGCACATGCACCTAATAACTGCTGATTTATGAGAGTCAAGTTATGAAGCTTTAATAAATGTGTATTTCTTTAGACAGTGCTCCAGTATGTTACTAGCTGGGAATACTACATTGATTTGCTTCCTATCTGCATATTTTCCCCCTTAGATACCTAGTAGCAAGCAAAAATGTTCAGTTTCTCAAATGAAGTTCAGTTCAAAGAAACATCTAAATGTTGAAAAATTTCTCTGACTCCCCTGATTCCACAAAATTGTTTTGGAAATCTTTCAAGGATCGGCTTTCTTCACTCTAAGCAATTCCTGAGAAACTTTTCATTCGACGACATTATTGTCCACTTGGATAGTTCTTCACCCAAACCTGGGGAGTTATTCCTTGTCTGTTATAGCAAGTTAACGAGTTTTGAATGGCATCTATTGGTTAGTACCAGTAGTGGCATTTACATTGGAGACTAGAACTCTTCCTTACAAAGGAAGAGAATTTAAAGTTCACATGCTTAAAGGCACACTGATGAGGCATTCAGCTCAGTGGGAACAGTAACATCTACAAATGTCAGTGGGATGACATGTAAGTACAGAGGAAAGAAAACAAGAATGGATGAATCCATAGTTCTTTGAATGGTCTTTGATCCCCTGTTCTTCCCTCCATATGGCCATTAGTAGAGGAACTGGGTTTATGAACAGTTTTATAATATGCCTGGGAGTGATCAGAGGTTGAATTTAGACACTTTTTGGGACACATGTGGATTCTAATGAATCCTCTCATTTTGTGTGTGTATATCTTTTTTTAATTAAAAACAGTCTCCACATTGCTAATAGTAATAATGGATGTTCACTGTCTTGAGTTATAAAACTTGTTAACTCTCCCCATGGAAACTTCCAAGGCACTGAACAGCAGGTGAAACACGCAGACACATCCAACTATTAACTCTCATTTTTCTGCACTAGAACTGGAGATAATTGCTTTTCTTTCTCTGTTTAGCACTTTCAGACCATGTTAAAGAGTAAGTTGAATGTCCTAACTCTTCGGAAGGAGCCTCTCCCAACAGTGATCTTCCACGAACCAGAAGCCATTGAGCTGTGCACCACAACTCCCCTCATGAAGACCCGGACTCACACTGGATGCAAGGTACTCGGGAGTATAAACTTAAGGAATGAGACCAGTGTGGAGGTGTCCCATGTATGTATGAGGACTCTAAAGAGCCCAAAGTAACCAAGATGGTCGTTGTTGTTCTGGAAACCCCATTAACTGCTACAATTACTATAAAATTTGTAAATCAAAAAGGTCATTGGGCATTTCTGACCAGAAATTTTGGGCTTCAGGAAAAAAAGTTTTGGGTTGTGTGGCACAATACAAATTGTGGAGGATTTCTAACAGCCTGCAATGAACGTTGCTCGTTGTAAATGCTGGCATTGTTTCTGTAAGTGCTAGTGCTGAGATGGGACATGAAGGGCCAAATGCTGTGTATTTGCATTTAGCAATCTGTACTAACAGAGATCTGCTGAAATAGGGTTGCAGCTTAAAACTTGAGGTTAGTTTGGTGGGGAGTTTGGTGGGGTTTTTTTGTTTTTGTGTGTGGTGGTTTGGTTTTGTTTGG
>JAYKAV010002911.1:55353-81156 GCA_035582835.1 Phoebastria nigripes | reverse complement strand
GAGGGGAAAAAAAAAAAGAAAAAAGGGGCAGGGAGGAGACTTAGATCTTGATTTGGTTAAGCAACAAGATGAATTTGCCCAGTTACATCAAAGCACAGCTTCTGAAAAAGCTGCTGCTCTTTAAAGTTTAATGGCTTAAGAGCTTCGAGTGTGTTCTTCTGTGGTAAGAAACCATATAAAAATAGCAAACAAATCTGCTCTGTTTGCATCTTCTGTTGGAGCCATTTTCCTTGGTTGCAGAGCTCGCCTAGCCTTGCAGAGCCATGGGCAGCCTTGCAGACTGAGCTGGGCACCAGTTTGGCCTGTGCTGCCAGTCGGGACTTGGCAGCCAAATCCCCTTCACCCAGCCCAGCTGTCAGTTGTAGGGAGTACCCACCCGCCCTTGAGGGTCTTGGTGAAAATGGAGAGAACTGGGCTTCAGACTCCACTACTCTGTAAAGTGTCAGCCCTAGAAGAGCTATTGCCTGATGCTACATGTACTGGATAAGGTCCAAAGTGCAATTAAATGTCCTAACCCCCTCCCCTGCCAGTGTATATACACACACATGTGCGCACACACTCTTCCTTGTTGGAGGATCTGATGTGAGAGAGACGGGGTTGGAAGAAATTGCTTCCTGGTGTGTTCCCCTGCTTCTCTTGGCATACTGTGCGGATGGCATGGGCTGTGGGCGCACTGTGAAGGGCTTTGCTTGGGCACCTCCAGGTCTGGCAGGCGCTTCCTCAGCAAAGTTTCTTCTTAGGAAGTGTGACTGATTTTTTTTTTTTCTTTCTTTTTTTTTTTTTTTTTTTTACTTTTTGCCTGCCACAATAGCCAAGAAACAAGACCACTGCTGGGTGTTGAACCAGCGCTGCCCTGTGCTGACATAGAGGAATGCAGGACAAGTGACCCTAATATGCTTTATATGGTAGCTTGTAGCATCTGCTCTTCTGCGGTGATGTCTTTTGTCCTTTATGTTGACATCTAATGAATTTTTAAAGAATATTAGCTATCATAAAAATGGTTCACAAAGTATCTGGCTTTCACCCCTAGTGAGAGAGAGTTCAGATATAATAATGCTTTCTGAAATCAGTTTATCTCTGAATGTGTGTAGAATTTAAATGAACCTTTTTACTTAACCTACAGTCCTTCAACTGGAAAAGATGGATTGCAGAGAGATGTTGAACCTCTCAGTGAAGAGAATCTCATTCTATATTTAGAGATCTCTTTTATTTATTCATTTATTTTTCCTGCAATATAACATAGTAGTTGTGACTAGGGAACATCTGCTGCCACAACGCTCCCCTTTTCCTGCTTGCACTGTTTCTCCTTCTCCCCTTCCCCCTGTAGCTAGGTCACCTCCTGCCAGTGCTGGTGTCTTATGGTGGTGTTTTTGGGGTGGTGGCCAGCCCCTCTTCAGATGATTCAGCAGTTATGATTTCCAGTACTCCCCATTGGAAGATGATTCCACATATATGTTGTTCCTATGGCTAAGAAATCCTCTCCAGTCACGTCCAGTCTGACAGGCTCTGATTTTACCCAGTCTCTCTAGTCACAATCTCTTTCTTTTTCCCCTCTCTTTTTTTCTGACTAAATGTATTCTCTTACAGGGCTTGTATCCTCCAGCTGTTTATAGGTAATTAGTCTTCCTCTCCTCTTTCCCCTCTGATGATTAGTTTCTTGCTGAGTGATACGATAATAGTGTTGCCATAACAAAGCCAGTATTTTATAATATGAGTTTTCGCTCTGTGGGGTCTGATCTATCACTGTTATTCCAGGTGTAAGGGGGGAGATGCTGTGGTGTCACTGGTACCACTGAGCCTCTCTGGTTCTGATATGTGGGCTTTTCAGGCAAGAACATCGCATCCAGTTTTTACTTTCTTTCATGAGTCACACTCTTTTGATCCTTAGTCATTTTATTCCTCTTGACTGAAATCCCTCCAATTTTTCTATGTAATCCCATTAATGAGATAGCATCATTCTTCTGACAGAGGTTCCAGACATCTAATTTCATTGCACAGTTTTAACATAAGCCTCAGCTGGCACCATCTTGTTATGGGAACTTGACACATGCAATTCCTTTGCTGTTCAGAGGTCTGGGCATTGGTTTTCTTATGCGATTGCTCTTATCCTTGTCCTTTCATCGCAAGACAGGCTTCTCTTTTCTCTTTCATTTGGCGTTAGCTGATGAACCCTGAACAAACAAAACTTTTCTGCTGAGATCCAATCTCATTCTGTAATTGAATGGGATGGTTTTAAGAATAGCAGAGAAATGTCTTGCTTGAAGGAATGTAGGGGGAACCCCCACAAAATCTGGAAAGTTAAATAATTGAACAAATTCAGATTTGTTCTGAAAATTCCAGATGTGATGCAACTTTGTTGCCGTCGTGTTTCCTAAAATATATTTTTTACTTGCAGCAGAAGGCTTAAGACCCGTTCCTCCCGTTCCTGCATGTCTACACCTGCCTGCTTGGGCTGGCTGTGCTGTCGCCATTCCCACCCTTCTAGACTTGTGGTCATGATTTCATGGAACAGGAGAAATAGATAGTAGTTGCATTGATTTGCAGCACAGAGCTTTAGGCGCGCATGTTTCAGAGTTTGTGGTGCTGGTTGCTCAGTGAGACAGGTGTTGACTCGGAGGCTGTAGTTCCCAAATGGCACCTTCTTGCCCCCCTTCCCCTCCTTTCCCCACCAGTCCCGTTTGCAAATGAGGCATGACAGCCCTGCACCCTGGGGTTGGACTGTCACAGCCCCACTCAGCAGACAGCCTAAAATAAAGCAGGACTTCTGGGTACAATAAAGCACTCGGACTCTGGGTTTTGCCTGGGAGGTCGTTTACTTTCATTTGAGCCATGGCGTACGTTAGGTGAGAGGCAGGTCTCTGGCCCCAGAGGAACCACAGTGTCTTGTCTTCCTCCAGCTGAGACCGCTCGGGCAGGGCAGTGGGATGCAGTGCCCGGAGGGTTGTCATCTCTCTGGCAGCCGCGGTTTAGCACCCATGTGTGTCCTGCCTCTTCCCTGCGACGGACGTGGCGTTTGTAAATGCTGGAGCACCAAGTGTGAAGGTCAGTAGCTGCTCCAAAGAATGAAAAAACCCAACTGGCTTATTGTATACCTGTAAATGGCAAGTCTCAGCTTAAGCTAAACCACCCTGTGCTGGGGAAGGACAGAAAAGAGTGAGAATAAGTCTTTTGTTCTTCCTAGCTGGACTATGCTTTCAATCACAGGTTCCTAATTTGCTTTTATGTAAATAGAGCATGTTTCTGTATACAGGCATGAGTGTGATTTAGATATAAAAATGCGTCCACCCTTGTTCAGATCCTACACAGTCTTTTGATTAGACTGTGGCTGTCCTCCTTGTGGGTCTTTCATGTCAAATGTTGTGCATTCTTGTGTTTCAGCTGGAAACCTCCTCTTCCCTTTTCACAACACTACGTACCACCAGATGGAAACTGAAAATCTGGAGTATCTCCAGAAGAAAAGTTGCTCTCTACTCAGAAATGCGTGCTTTCTCTGTGCCTTTTAACAGATTTTGTTTAAGTTCTGTGTGTTTTATTCTTCCTTAATGTCCTAAACCGCTTACACTGATTCTAATGTTTCTTGTTTTCTGTCCCTTTGAGCTATGGTGGTGGCATGAAGGGAACTGCCTAAATGACTCTCTCTCTTCTGCTGTAGCTTTTCCAGGCACTGCTGCAGTAATGCAAAAGGACAGAGGTTAAAAATGCTGCCTGCGATTTTTGAAGTGGTGTTGTAGGTCTAACTAACTTTTTTTTTTTTTTCTTTCTATTGGAAGGCTCTTCAAAGTGAAGTCAGTGCTGAATAATCAGTAGCTCGTTGTTATCCACCTGGGTCAGGCAATCTTATTCCTCCAGTTCCCACCAGTAGACAAGCTTTTCTCAGCAGCCTGGGAGGCTGAGATGAGAGGAGCATAAACAGTGCAAATAATTGCATTCTTAAGAGCATGCTTTTATTAAATGGGAAAATATATATTAATAATATGGTGTTTGCAGGCATGATACTCATTGCTTGCCTGTCTTACTGGACTGAGTTGGTGAGATTATTAATCAGGCTTTGTGGGAGGTATGATGTTGAAATTTCTGCTATGGTGTATCTTAGTTGAAGATTGACAAAAGTCTTGTTTAGCAATTTGTATAAATGGCATTAGAGCGGTACTGGTGTTTTAAAATCAAGTCTTGCACATATTGATAGAGATTTAAAAAATAGCCAAGAAGTAATATAAATAAATGGAACTTGGGCTTTCAGAATAGCTTAATTGCTTCACTCACAAGGCAAAAAGAAAATGGTTCCTGTACTAACCTTGCTGCAGGGTGGTGATTACGTTGGGGTTTATTCGGTGCCTGTATAGCAGGAAGGGGTCATGGCCACAGTTGGGCTTCCCTGGCACAGTGTAGTGTCAGCAGTTAGGCACTGAGCTTGGGGACACACCTGATGCTGTTACACTTGTGTCAACCTATTAACTGGATTTGAGGTGTCTTCTGGGAGAGCTGGTGTTGTGGTTTAACCCAGCAGGCAGCCAAACACCACACAGCTGCTTGCTCGCTCCCCACCCCCAGTGGGATAGGGGAGAGAATTGGGGGGGGGGGGGGGAAGTAAAATTCGTGGATTGAGATAAAGACAGTTTAATAATACAGAAAAGGAAGGGAAAGTAATGATGATGATGATGATGATAGAATATACAAACTAAGTGATGCACAATGCAATTGCTCACCACCTGCTGACTGATGCCCAGCCAGTCCCTGAACAGCGATCGCTCCCCGCAACTGATTCCCCCAGTTTATATACTGAGCATGACATCATATGGTATGGAATACCCCATTGGCCAATTGGGTTAGCTGTCCTGGCTATGCTCCCTCCTGGCTCCTCGTGCACCTGGCAGAGCATGGGAAGCTGAAAAGTCCCTGACTAGTGGAAACGCTACTTAGCAACAACTAAAACATCAGCGTGTTATCAACATTATTCTCATACTAAATCCAAAACACAGCACTATACCAGCTACTAGGAAGAAAATTAACTCTGTCCCAGCTGAAACCAGGACAGCTGGGCAGTGCCTGAGGGGCCTTAACCTGTGCAATGCCAAGGGCCTGCCTCTGCATTCCTGCAGCCTGCCCTCCAGTTGCAGCTTTGTGCCCTTTCACCAAAGCCACTGGGGCAGCCTGTTGCCCTTGCTGCTCTTCTCCTGGCCTTGCTGCTGCTGCCAAGAGTTCTCATTTTTCCCTTTTGTCTCTCTGTCTTTCTCCCCTTTTTCTTCTTTTCTCAAAAGTAACTTTCACCATTAGAGACAATGCATGCCATCAACTATGGGCCCTACTGATAAATCTCTGTGCATGTGAAACTGTCTCAACATGCTTTGCACAACAGGATTTACACCAGTGTAGCAGAGACTGGAAGTTAGTCTGCAAGGGAAAAGCGCATAACAAGTTTATAGGATGAATAGTGAGTAATATTGATCGTCATCTGATTATCATCCATAGAAATAAAATGTTTCTCATTGGGATTCTTATTAAATAAATAAAACATTGTCTTAAAATTGCCCTGCTAGGCCTGATTCTATTTCCTTGTGTAAGAGAGTCACTTAGGAATAATGTCTGCTCAGATATTACTGCCTATTTTTGGTTTTCTGCCTTGTTAATTTTGGTTGCAAAGGCCTTGCAGCAGGACTGTCTCTTACCACATGGTTGCAAAATACCCCATTTCTACTCTACCCTAGATGCCTCTACATCAATTTTATTAATGCTGCGTTGCTGCTTTTATTGGTCATTGCACTTTTAAAACTTAGACTGTTTTTCTTTGGGTTGTTTCCCGCCCCCCCCCAGATCAGACTTTCCCAAGCTGTTTTGCCCAGCATTTCTGTCCTATGCAACCTCTGCCACTTGTGTCCCATCCTAATTGGCTCAGCCATGGTGGTGGCCAAATACATTATTGCTTTAGCTTTCAGGAGACAGCGTGCTCTCTATCTCCTGGGCCTGGTAGCCCCTCAACATCCAGAAAATGCCCATTGATGAACCATCCTCTCAGCTTCATGCAGCCCACCAGCCCACCCAGCATGGTTTTGTGTGTCTTCAAAAATCAGTCAAAATTAATACAAAGAGAACATTGTCTCTCATTTCAATACCCAGAGACCAAGGTGTTCTTTCCTGTTTGTACTGTCCTGTTAGCTTAAAAGGGCTGAAAATGAGCCCTAAGACTTTCTGAGATGGGGAAATCCAGATGACATAAATGGGTGGTTAACAATCTAGTGTTTTACTTAAATTTCCATAGGCAATTTAAAAACCCTACTCCTCTTGAGCATTTGTCACTATTTTGGTTACTGAAACTGTAGCTGGTTGGAAGCTGCACATATTCTTAAAACCACCTCACTTTATCCTTATAAAGCTTAATAAAAATATTCTCTTTGCAGCTATAGCGTGGTCAGGAATGATTGTTTTGAGTGCAGGTTTATCCAGCTGTAGATACAAGTCCAGCTAGTTGCCTGGTCTTCATTACCATTTTGTAAGCCTGTGATATTAAGATGGCCATTAACTTTAATAAAGAAACAAACAAGTGAGACAAGCTAAACTGTACCATTACTCCCTAGCCTACTGTTTTCCACCATGTTTAATGTGAGTGTGAAGCACAGAGCTTATTTTCTTCTTGCTTCATTAAAGGCCTTCTGTTGTTATCCTTAAGCATTACATATTTTGTACTGTGAACTGAAAGCTCGTTTTTCTGCTTCTTTCTCCCCTCATCAAATGAACCAGAAGGACACATGCGAACTCTTGCATGGGGCAGATCTTAATAGCTTCAGTATATTTAGATATAGTGCTCGTTGGTGAGAGATATAGAGGCTTTAATGATGTGTTTTCCAAAAGTGAAGTGCATCAAATAAACTAATGCCCCAACAAGTATGCTTGCAGAAGCCTTACACATGACTGTATCCCAGAGTGTTTTAGATAATTTGGCCGAGTCTTGTTCTAATATTGAAAATGGAGAGTTGCATGTGCTCGTTTCTTTTTCAAAACATGACTGTATGGTAAGGTCCTGCCCTGCACCTACGAAGTTAGCAAGAGCTTTGCCGTGGGCTCCATTGTGAGTGTCGTGGGATGTAGCCATGCAGGACAGCAGCCGCCTTCAGGCAGCACACGCTGCGTGGTGTTTGGCACTGGCTGCTTTCAGCTTCAGAGAGGATCTCTTGCATATGATTTTTTTTTTTTTTTTTTTTAATTACATATCATGCATGGAAAGCCCATTTACGTCACTGAGGATTTATGCTTCAAATGAGTGCAGAGGAGCTAATAGAAATATGAAGGTAGATGCAAGTGGAGAATGTTGTTAAAGCGTTGTAATGCTTCATTTCCTGAAGTCCAGGAGTCTTAGGTGGAGAATATAAATAGGCTAAAGAAATTGAATTAATCTTAAACTGAGCCTGCTTTAAGTAGGACCTTCTGCAGTGTTCAGTTTTGCTGTGTTGGATGTATTTGGGCAAATTTTATTTGCTTACTGGTAAAGTGGCATTGTAAGACTAATGTATTCTGAGAACGGTGAAAGTTATGTCCTGTCAGATATGTTGGTGGTTTTTGTTTTTTTTTTTTTTTTCTCTTTTTCTTAGTATTTGCACCGGTGACACTTTTCAAGCCATGGTTCAAGTGAAGGGCATCTTGTTATTCAGGAAGTTCTTACATCCCATCTAAAAATGGTCATGTACTTCAGTCAGCTTCATGTTTCTGCTTTACCTACCTTTATAGGAGAAAGTATATGGCTGTTTTCTACATACAGTGGAGAACTTTGCTCTGAATATATGTATATTAATTAAAGGAAAACAGTTTTGCCTATTTCTGTTTACTTTTGGATTTTCATTAAGAATGTGGATCTCAAACCATTTTAAAGAGTTCCATAAAAAGAATAAGACTGCAACCTTGGGAGGAGAGCGCTGGTGACAGGGAGGACGGGAGGATTTCTCGGAGCTGCCCTGGATGCTGGTGGACAGCACAGGGCTTGAACTACCCTGGGTGCAGGGCCTTCTCCCTGTGGTTCCCCTTGGATTTGCTTCAAAAGGGAGGGAGCTCAAGGCTGGGCATATTGAGAAGAAAATTAGGGAGTGAGCTGGGTTTCATAGAGAGATTTGCAATGAAAATAATTGTGCATGTGTGCACACTCACAGGAGGACTGGAAGACTGTCCCCTACTCCTCGGGCTGGGTAGGAGGCTTCCAATTATTGTGGACCATGCAGATGATGCCCAGGCTGGTCCCCTGGGAAGAGAGGTTCCCCCCTCCAAGTCCCAACAACTAGCGTGCAGGGGGTCTCCTTGGCTGTTCCTGGGAGTGAGGCCCAGGGTCCCTGGCTTTGTGTGTGGAGTGACCTGTTCCCAGCACTGCTTTGTCTTGCATGAAGAAATATGAGCAGACATGTCGCACCAGGTAAGCCGGTTGCTCAGATATATGTGTGTTCCAACCTGTTTTCCTTGGCAGTAGGCAGCAGAAAATATCCCTAAACAACAAAAAACCCTTGAAAAATGCAAGGAAATAAAAAGTCACAGCATCCATTAGCACCTTGTGCTTTACTCCTCCCCTTGGTGCATGTATTATATTGCTTGCACAACCACTGTGTACCTTACATTTCTTCTTATCGCCCTAGTTCTGTCCCTGTAGTGGATGCGGTGAGTCCCAGTGAAGAAAATGGGTGACGATGCATGATATGGAGCCTGGGAAAAAGAGTTTTTAACATAAACAGAAGTCCGTTTGGCTGGAATCGAGCACTTCCTTTGGCTTCAGAGCTTTGATGTTATTAGTTGCCTTTGATTCAACAAAAGCTTGAATTGGAGGTCATCAGCCCTTAATTTTGCTAGCAAATGGCATTTACCAGCAGAAGTAATCTAAATCAAACCTCTTGATGTAAAACAAGGCACTGAACAGTTTATATTTCAATTGGTTACGGAAGAGATAGCGATTGACATTCAAAGAGCACTGTGTAAAATGCAATGTATAGGAATTAAAAATGCTCCCTGTGACTTGGTTGAGAATGAGCACCAGCCGTTCCTGAACTTCACCCTTGCTTGTAAAAGCAACTGGAAAACTTGTGAGGTACCAAGGAGGCCAGGCACTGTATGCTGGTAAATGCTCTGTAGCTCTTTACTACATATCATTTGTACTTCTGTAGTATTTCTCACACAGAAAGATCCCAAAACACTTTCTAAACCAGCTCTGTTGTCCCGTGCTGTTCAGCTGCCGTTCTTGGCCAGCAGCCTTGTTTGAAGAGGTCAGATCAGCTCGCCAAAGCTCGGCGGAAGGCTGTGTGGGCACACTGTACTGTGGATAAAATATGCTAGGGGAAGACTAAAAAAGATGCTGAAAATTAAAATGCATACTTCTATTAAGTAGTAATGCATTGAAAAAAGGTACTAAAAAGCAATATATATTAATGAAATCCCTTTGCATAAAACTCCATGGAATACTTCTTGTATCTTGAAACCCAAATGTGTGTGTTTTCTAGAACTGAAAAAAAAAAAAAAAAAAAAAAAAAAAAATCCTACTTTTCAGGGTACTTGGAGCTGTTGTCTAATTATGACTGTCTTTGTAGGAGATAGCATACCAAAATAGTTCTCTCTCAAAGAATATTTAAATATTTAAAAACAATTTAATCTCTCTACACCAGGAAATATTTAAATTTTGAAATTCTAAATTTCCAGAATTCCTTAGGAGATAATCTTCAATTACACAAATATATAGTGCCATATAGTGCATGCCAGTAAGTTCTATCTTTTGCAATCTGGCACAAAGCCAAGATACGAGTATAAAGCACAGTGGCAACTGTAAGGTCCTAGATAGCTACACATGTGTTAGGACATTTATTTTTTACGCTGTAGAAAATATTGTGCTCATCACAATTGATCAGGCAAAGCCTTCTGGTCATAGGAGCTAATTGCTTCCATAATAATTAAGGTTCAAATATCTAAGACCTAATAGCTTTTGGCATATAAAAATTAAAATGAGATTGAAATTTATTATAGTGGTTATGCCGAGCAGATGCTGCAGTCGCTGTCGATTTGTTTTGTTCTAGTATGTCCTTGAGAAACATTTCCATCTCAGTACAGCTAACAGTGTAAGGATGGAGCTGTGATTTGTGGTGTTGAAGAGCACAGGGAAGCTGGTGCTCTCCATGGCCCTTAGGGCATACAGGCCCTGCTGTGAGTTGGCTCTCAGGAGGAGGAGGCACCCTTCCTTCATAGCACCTGAAGTTATTCTTTAACAAAATCAGAGAACTTCTGGTTCTGCGGCTCTTGCTCCCTCGTATTATTGCAGTGGGCACCTCCCCACTCAGCAGCATGAAACATGCTGGGAGAGGTGTTGGCAGATCTTTTTAGGCGTGCTTTTTCGCAACAAAGACATGCGTGTTTATTCTGTGAAGGTATTCTGTGTGGCTCTTCCCCTGCAGCCATGGATATTGTTTCTTTGATTTCCATTAGAATACTGCAAAATTTGCATTTGGCACTGGCTACCCACTGCTCACACTCATTTGAGCCAACATGAGCCTTCTCAGGAATTCATAATCTCTGCTTACAGCTGTACTATGCCCAAAACCATCAGTTCTTATTTTGGGGCTGATCCTGTGTGCTGAAAGCTTCCCACTGAAGCAAATGGCATTGGCAAAAAAGGAGGCTGAAATGGATTACAGATCYATTCTTCTGTAGATGAGGTACCATTGGCCTCGTTCATAGATGCACAGGCTGCTGGAATGTAGTTAATGTTGCAGTCAAAAAAATATTATGTCATCAGAGAAAATTATGTCCTGTGTGTGCCACCTCTGTTTCTGTTGGTCCCACGAGTAATCCTGTTCTCGTACTATTGCAATATAGTCTGCAATGCAGTGTGATGTATAAATACATTAGCTTGGAAGAAGAAAGAAATTTTTCCATTCCTGGGGTTGGATGTCAGTGTCTGAGACTAATAACGTTTTTTTGTTTGTTTCATTAAAAGATTTTTTTTTTTTTGCATAGTTAATTAAATGTTCATAAAACAACCATCTTTAGGCAATAATTCTGGGCAATTTTAAGGCTTGATTTATGTTACCTATTGCTGATCAACTACCTTTATTGTAATCTATTGTGAATATTTGACTTCAGGCTTGTGGTAATTCAGTAAGCTTTCTTCTCCGAGATTCTAGGTTGTATAAGAATAACAAGTGCAACAGAGGTATGATTCTTTTCTTTTTTTTTTTTTTTTTTTTTTTTTTTTTTTCTTTAAAATTGATCTGCCTCCTTAAAGTTTACAGTCTGGTTTGGAAAATCAGTAAGTACTCCTAGGTTACGAACTTCCCTTGTAGTGCTACTCTTAAAGCCATGATGACATGATCTTCTGATTAAAGTGCTCTCAAGATTTAAATGGCATGGCAGTGACCTGCACTTGATAATAAGAAACTTGGTACATGGATAACCTTACATTTAATAGGTGCCCATACACAAACATTTCAAGTAGAAGGAAACTACTTTAACTTAAATGAGCAAATTTTGGAAGAAGACCAAGTTGAAAGTGTCTTCATAACTGTACTTCATAAAATTCACTTAAGATTCATTGAACTGTTTGCTGAGAAAGATTTGTCAATGAGTAGCTATTTGGTGGGATTTTTTTTCATCCTCAGGGATTTGTTTTATTTCAGTGTGTGTTGCGGTTTTCCCCCCTGTCCTCCAATTTATTTTTCAGTAGCAGAGAGAAAACAGGAGGGGAAAAAGTAAGCTTCAAGTCAGAAACAGATTTAAATTAATATCTCCAAGATGAGAGAAGGATCTGTGTAAAGATTGGTATAGTTGAGTACTAAATTGGGAGAGGTGATAAGAAAGGACAAAATAAAATAAAGTAAGATAATACGTGTGTCATGATTATTTTGAGAATGTCATTGAAGTTGATTCTGAGTATCCTCTGGGACAGGATGGGCAGAAAACAAACTTGTTCTAGTTCTTTACGGAAGCTGCTTTTTTGACTGAATTATCTATAGGCTGGGAGTAATTCCCCTATGCTGATATGTCTGACTCATTCTTACAAATAGCACAATAATACACTTCAGCTTTGTCAGCTATTTGTAACCACAGTGGCCAGAATCCCTGTGGGAATCGTTGTTAATGGGATGCAGTTTTTGGGTTGGCTTTGCTATGGTATAAATTGGCGTACTTCCTTTGACTCGACTGCCGTGCTAAGTTATATCATCTAAGAATTTGGCCTTTTAGTTTGACATGTGGCTTGGGATTCCTAATGATTGAAAGCAGTCTGTTAATGAAATCAAAGTAACTGAGTACAGCATATGTGAACCAGTGCTGTTTGTCATTTGTTATTAGGCTGAAGTGTTAAAAATACTAAGTAATTCTTGAAATGATTTTTATGAAACAGCTTRATAGTGATTTAAAGAAAGGTGTGTTTTCACCCCAGAGCTTTGCCTTGAGTTGCATTTGAAGGTCTTCATACAAGGCCAAACAAATTGTGTAACTCTGCATTCCCAAGTGGGAAATATGATACACATCTAATAAATATATTGTAGTTATAATTTAAGTTTGGAATAGTTTACAGCACTTAGAAATACTGAGGATAAACTGAATGACTTTAATTACCAGCGACTTACCGATGAACTGCTCTAAGGTTTTTGTTCTGCAAGACTTTCCTTATCTGTGTATGTAGTTTTTTGTTTAATGTTATCACTTTTATGCAGACAGTGTGTGTCTCCAGGGTGAAACTTGTCCCAAAGCAAGGGACTAGTGTACAGCTATTGCTGTAGCTGTGCTCCGAAGGGGTTTTAACACAGGGTGGGTGGGTGAGTGTTGGCTGGAGTGGGAGGCACGTCTCTATCAACAGCTCTGTGCCACTCCTCCAAGGTAGGATGCAGGCACGTGGGCACTAGCCACCCCTGAAGTCCCAGCTGTCCCATCCTGCAGCAGCTCCCCTGTGCGAGGACCTGTGACATGGCTCCTGGCCACGCCACCATTGGGGGTGAGGGGCCTGAAATGGGCTCCAGCAGCTGCTCTGCGTTACTTGGCTGGGTGGTGCTGCTCGGCCTCTCAGTGGAGTTTCTTTGAGCGATTACAGCCTGCAAGGAACTTGCTTGCATGACCTCCCGCCAAGCCCTAACTGCCCCAGACACAGCTTCACACTGATGCTGTCTGACACTGATGTGTTGCACAACTGAATGCTCTTGTGCGTATTTACATAAGGTACAAATGCGTTTTTTTTTTGTTTGGTGGTTTGGGTTTTTTGGGGGTTTTTTGGTTTGGTTTTTTTTTTTTTTGGTGAAGATGGGGAGACACTAAATAAAAGCTGGCAAGGAAAACATATGGTGGGATTACTGTGGCCTGGTCCTGCTCAGCAGCTGTAGTTGTGTCAACTTTTCAGGTTCTGTGTGTGGTAATGTCACAGGCAAGTGAGTCTGGGTTTAAGTAAGTAAATAAATAAAGGGGAATTGAACAGACCCCAGATTTGGGATTTCTGTGTGTGTCTCCGGGGCTGCTCACCCCACCCGTCAGGGACGGGGCTGTGCCAGGTCCAGCACAGCCTGTTGCCTCCACACACCTGGGGCCCTTTGCTTGGGGTCTGCCTCAGGGCTGTGGTGGGGCTATGGCGGGGCTGTGTGTTTGTTGGTGGCTGCTGGCTGTGTCAAGTGGAGCCGGGGTGGGTTTTGTGTGTTCTTTTCCTTCACGTGGCCCCATCTTTTCGGGCCAGGTGGTCCCCCTGCCATCTGGGGACGGAGGAGGGTGAGGATGTGTCCAGCCTTGTCCCCGGCCTTGAAGACCCGCGCTGGCCTCTGTGCTTTGACCCTGGTTTCCCCAGGCCCTGGCAATGCCCCACAGCAAGGGGCTGGGGCCAGTACGAGTCATAGTCCTGAGGCTCCTGTGTGCACTCCAAAATGTCTCACCATCTTTGAAATGGGCAGCTGCCTGTGCCCAAGGGCTGTGGTGCAAGCACCTGCAGCTTTTCTGCAACCTCTGTCATCTTGATAACTTAAGTCAACAGCAGTAAAGCCTTCCTTCCCCACTGCCCTCGCAGCCCCCACCCCCCCCAAAGAAACAAAAGAGAGCCCTCTGGGGTGTCTTTGGGTGGAGGGAAGGCCAGAGCAGCCATCCCTTTCCTTAGATCCCCCTTGTTGGCCCTTTCAAGGAGGCTTGCGTGTTGCCGTAGGCCTGAAATCAGACATTGGTAACTCATGGCCATTTGAAATACTCTCATCAAAAGTATATGCAGTGGGAATTAAATTCCTGTCATTTCAGACAAAAGAGTTTCAATTTGAGTCCTCCACTGTGACACTAGAGGACTCTCTGAAAGTCTATTGTGAAACCAGAGGAGAGAAGTTTAGGTAATTTAGCCCCTAGACTTTGTAGCATGAGCCTTGTGAACAATTGTGAGGCACTCTTGCTGTCTCTTTAAATTTGTTAGCGTGCCCTCATTTTGCAGTTGAGTCGTCATTTCTGCTGTGTGACTCAGTATGGCACGGCTGATGGGTGCCTTGCTGGAGACGGGTGAAGAGCAGTGAGGCAGGGGCAAGCTTGTGATGGTCAAGAGCCCCGCTTGACATTTGCACTGCAAGGCAAATGGCCAAGTGAGGTGCGTCTTCCAATTAAATATTAAAATACTACTTTGCAACACATTTCATAAGATTATTTTTATTCCAATTAGTTCCTCAGTAAAGTGGTGAATTTTATTTTGGAGTGAGACATAAAGATTATGATTACAGAGGTCCTTTGTAATTTTTTGCCCCCCCCCCCCCCCTTGAATTAGGTTGCATGTTTGCCCTCTGTTAGCACTTACCTTCATGTCAGTATGAGTGCAAGAGGTTACAGAAGTGCATGATGTTTCTCACATTGTAGCAGCTTTCTGCATACCAACCCTTTTGCCCTTTTGACTACATGGAAAACTATAAATGTGTCATGCAGGAAGATTTAAATGAGTGCTGTTAAGGTCCCAGACGCTCATTCCAGAGCTGCAATTTCTTAAGAGCTGTCTGAGCTTTACCTTACGTGCAGCCCTCGCAGTCATGCCGACCGAAATCCTGCTAATTATTTTGGAGACATTTTTGTATGACGTGTCTTGAGAAAAGAGTCTGAGCATCTGTGAAACAGATGAAGTGAAAATTCCTCTGGCGTCTATCAGCAAACATAAGCAGGTGGAGCACATCCAAGTTTCTGCAGCTGAGGGAGGGGCTCCAGAAAGCATGGTTGTTTGCAGCACAGAGGGAAAATCAAAAGAAAAATAATTACTTATATATCTTAATTTGATGGTGCTGTGTCATATAAGGCCAGTCCAGGAGCAGCAGCTTTCTGCTTCGTTTCAAGGGCTATTGTAACTCATAGACTCATAGAATAGTTTGGATTGGAAGGGACCTTTAAAGGTCATCTAGTCCAACCCCGCTGCCGTGGGCAGGGACATCTTCAACTAGATCAGGTTGCTCAGAGCCCCATCCAACCTGACCTTGAATGATTCCAGGGATGGGGCATCTACCACCCCTCTGGGCAACCTGTGCCAGTGTGTCACCACCCTCATTGTAAAAAATCTCTTCCTTATATCTAGTCTAAATCTACCCTCTTTTACTTAAAACTGTTACCCCTTGTCCTGTTGCAACAGCCACTGCTAAAAAGTTTGTCCCCATCTTTCTTATAAGCCCCCTTTAAATACTGAAAGGCTGCAATAAGGTCTCCCCGGAGCCTTCTCTTCTCCAGGCTGAACCACCCCAACTCTCTCAGCCTTTCTTCATAGGAGAGGTGTTCCATCCCTCTGATCATTTTTGTGGCCCTCCTCTGGACCTGCTCCAACAGCTCTGTGTCAGGGTTCCAGAGCTGGACGCAGTACTCCAGGTGGGGTCTCACCAGAGCAGAGTAGAGGGGCAGAATCCCCTCCCTTGACCTGCTGGCCATGCTTCTTTTGATGCAGCCCAGGGTACGGTTGGCCTTCTGGCTGCGAGCACACATTGCTGACTCATGTCCAGCTTTTCATCCACTAGTACCCCCAAGTCCTTGGCAGGGCTGCTCTCAATCCCTTCATCCCCCAGCCTGTATTGATACTGGGGGTTGCCCCGACCCGGGTGCAGGACCCTGCACTTGGCCTTGTTGAACCTTAGGAGGTTCACACGGGCCCACTTCTCCAGCTTGTCCAGGTCTCTCTGGATGGCATCCCGTCCCTCAGGCGTGTCGACCGCACCACTCAGCTTGGTGTCATCTGCAAACTTGCTGAGGGTGCACTCAATCCCACTATGTCATTGATGAAGATGTTAAACAGTACTGGTCCCAGTACGGACCCCTGCGGGACACCGCTCGTCACCGATCTCCATCTGGACATTGAGCCGTTGACCACTACCCTCTGGATGCGACCATCCAACCAATTCCTCACCCACCAGACAGTCCACCCATCAAATCCATACCTCTCCAGTTGAGAGAGAAGGATGTTGTGGGGGACCATGTAAAAGGCCTTACAGAGGTCCAGATAGATGACATCTGTAGCCCTTCCCATGTCCACTGATGTAGTCGCACCATCATAGAGGGCCACTAGGTTGGTCAGGCAGGACTTGCCCTTGGTGAAGCTATGCTGGCTGTTTTGAATCACCTCCCTGTCCTCCATGTGCCTTAGTGTAGCTTCTGGGAGGATCTGTTCTGTGATCTTCCCAGGCACAGAGGTGGGACTGACTGGCTTCGATTGTCAGGTTTGTATAGGAAATGAACAGGACACTGTAGACCCTCTAAGATGTGAATTGCTGAATCTAGAGCTGTACACTGCGAACAGGGCTCATTTCTCAGTTTGAAGGGTGTTACAATGCTTACACTTCTTGTCTGTGCAGGGTTAATCACAGTAATCACTGAAATACATTGCTGCATCAATCTCCTAATTGTAGTATTCCTGAAAATCAAATGGTTTGTGTGTTTTAAGGCAAACCCAGGAATTTAGAAATAAAAAATATGCTGCTGGTGCCCACTAAAGGAAATGTGTGTGGTAAGAAGCTGTTTTTGCTGCCTGGGATGAAAGGCCAGCTGGCATCAATTAGCACTTTATGAAAATGCACTTTTATAGAAATAGTTTTTACTGAGCAGGTCTCAAAGCCTGTTAGTGTCACTTAGTTAATCCTCATAACAATCCTGTGCAGAGCTGCACCATTATACACATGGGAGGACTGGAAATCGGTGAGGTTTAAGTGACTAATCCGTAGCTGCACAGTGAATCGGTTCCGTTCTGTCCTATGTGTCTTTGCAAGGCAGCACTACCTTCACTCAGAAAGGAAACCAAAATACAACTTAAAAGTTATGGCAATGGTTATGTGGTATGTTTTAGAACATCCTTCATGAAGCAATGCCTTTAAACAGCGTATGGGACAGAAATAAGATTTGTTTATTACATGAAGGACAGCTATAAAGGATTAAGTAATTTGTACATTAATTGACTTCTCTACTTCAAGTAAATTGTTAATGTACTTGGATAATTGCATAGACAAAGAATGACATTTCCCAGTACATGAAAGGAAGCCTTGCCRCCTTCTCAAGAAAAAAGAGAGACTGGAATTTTTTTTTTTAAATGCTTTCTTCTTCTAAGAGCATGACTATGCAAAAATGCAGGCATGCCAGATTTGACCCTGTGTGTGAAATGAGCAAATGTCCTTCACTACTTTCTCTGAAGTTTGCACCCACTTAAAACGGTGTGCAGTCTGTTTTCCATAGTAGTCTTTAAAGGCCAAGAAAGTGCAATTAAAACACACAAATATGTGGCTAACTCAGTAGTTCCTCAGTGGCACAACCTGACCCTTGGATGAGAGCTCAGCACCTTGCTTTGTGACTTTATGGTGCTTGGGTTGTCTGTCCCTGTCACATGTGGGGTGGGGAAGAAGCGTGAGAGACTGCGGGCTGCAGTTGAGAGGGAGGTGTCAGAAATGGCATCCCTAAAGTACAGGGCCTTTCCCTGTAAGATTCCAGGGTGATAAGGAGGAGTTTTACTTTTTGTCCTTCTTGGTTCCTCCCACCCCCTCCCCCCGGAAGGTTGTTATAAAGGGAACAGGGAATTCATAGAAGAAACTGCTTAGTTCCCTAGTATCTCATGCTCCTGTTGAAATCAGACAGTACATAGACAAATTACCCTGTAGTCATGCCTGACTGTAGCCTCAAGATATGAACAGTGCTTCTTTATTTCCAGCTGACAGGAGGTATGACTGATGGTATAAATGAGGATCATCATTGTGAATGAGCTGGAGGTGCCCCGTGGTTTAACCCTTGGGTTTAGTTAAGCTGGTGTGTTGGTTCACATCTCAGGGCTATCTTTCCAATTAATTCTCCCAAAGCTGATGCACTGAATAACATGAAATGTATTAGGGTGCATGTGTCAGGTGATGGTGAAAGTGCTGCCTGATTATACAGATATGAAAAGATGTTTTTAATAGAGTGCTGTATATTCGTAAGCAAATTCCCTATTCATTTTATAGCAGTATAACTCCACAGCAACTGCACTAAACTTACGGAATTGCTCTGATATCCCACCACTGCAATATAAAGCACTGTTTTAAGTTTCTCCAAGATGAGAGGAGTGTTACATAAAAAAACCCCTACATATTGTGTAATATAGGAGACATATTGTTCATATTCTACCACGTGAAATCTGTTTCGTATTTCTTTTGCTGAGTGTCCAGATCATATAAATGATTGTGGCTATTGCTGTATAGCACAAAGCAAGTCATGGGCTTTTCATGTCTGGAACAGTTTGACATAATCAACATGTATCTAAGATATTTAAGATGCTTATTCAGCATCTAAAAAAAGCTGTGGCTCAGGCTGCTCTTCCCAATTGTAAAATTCAGGGATCTTTAGTAGAAAATGAAACCCCCCCCAAAAAGCCGTACATTCCTCACAAATAATATATATGTTACCATTAACTTAATCCAGTGTTTCATTCTCCCCCTTCTAAACATAAAAGAAGGGTAAGATAGTATTGGCCACTGTTGTCCTGATCCTCTTATAAAGTGTGAATAATGCCCAGATCCCTGACTTGTCCCTGTGTCCAGTTGCACACCCAATGAATGGATTCGGGCAGGAGATGGGTACAAGGGTGGTTTCAGGTTTCACATCATTAAAAAAGTGTGTCCCTACAAATCTTCTGTTCTGACCACTTCTTGGTAAGGGCAGGCAGCTTCAGTTTAGATTTCAGATTTTGCATTGAGGATACAGACCCTGGCCATATAGTACTGTCCATCTCTGAATTATTTTGTAGAGGCTGTACAGAAAAACTAGGAGAGTGGTTATGCTGGACCATAGCAGTGCACTCTGGTATTGGTACCATGACTAAATCCTCATGGTTTCCTTGTGGTAAAAAATGAAATTATTTTGTTTCACCAAAGTTTTGGTGAATCAAAATTGATTTACCTGGTTCACTTCAACACGGAGAGATGACAGAAGTGGACATTCTTCCCCCCCTCCCCTTTTTTTTTTTGATAAGACAGACACTGGTATATTTACCTTTGCCTACATTTAAGCACAAAATTTAATCAGGTTTCGTGTATTTCCTGGGGGTAAGATATACATGTGAAAGGTTGTGTGCACACAAGAACAATTCCAGTTTACTATGTGATATTTTTAGCATCCTTTAAGACAACTAAAGTAGGCACCTGCCTCAAAGCAGATCAAGGCAGTTTTGCAGGACTGTGAGCAATATGGATTTGTCTTAGACAACCGGCATTGGCTGGAGATATTACTTCCACATTTATGAACAGTCCTTCAACAAATTCTCCAAAAGATTGGTTCAAACAAACAATTTTCCACTTTACTTTGTTTTTTAAAAACAAAGAAAATAAATTACAAACATTATCAGGATAATTTTCCTTTTTCCTTTTGAAGCCCACAGAAATAATACTATCTTGGGGCCCTTTTGTTCCTCTCTGCAGAGTGCCATGAAGAAAATCGGTTATTGCCTTTTTTCTCCGTCATTTTCTTTAGATTGAATAGAGATTGATTGCTCTTCTGGGATGAGAAAAAACAGGCTGTGTCGTTCTCTGATACTCAGGGCTAGCAGCAGTGGAGAGTATGAAGCAATCAGTTTAGTGGTGATCTTGATTACCAATGAATGTAGATTCAATTAAGTCAATTTACTTACATTATTTCCTGTTCATAGTCAGTTCTCCTGCTCTCTCATTGTCTGGAAGCTGCTTTTTTATCATAGTTTTAGATACAATTTTTAGTCCTGTTTGAAGTTCATGATTAATCTTCCTTTGATATTGGTAGTAGTTAGATTTGGCTGAAGGGTACTATTGCATTTTATGACTCCTGTTTGTTTTTTCCTTTTCTATTCATTAAATAGCATACCTTTGACAAGCAGATGCTGACCTTGGCATTTTGTAGATACACAAATACTAGAAGAAACAAAGATAAATTGCTCATCAAAGCTATTAACAGAAGCAGCTGCAAAGCAGAGAAAGACAGTTTGAAAATTCACAGTGATCAGATACTTCTTGTGGTACTTGTTCATTTTTTTTATATTGCACATGCGAAGAGGCCCAACAGGCACAGTAGTGGTTGTTTACTGGTGGAAATACTCCCTTGCAACCACGGTTGGGGTAACTGCATATGCAGGCAGAGCTCATTGATGTTCTGTGCATTGCATGTCCTGAGTAGCGTGTAGAACAGAAGTTATAAAAACTACTTCTTAGCACTTCGTTTCCAACAGCTTTTCTCACTATAAGGAAATGTTTTTGTTCTTTTGTTATGTATTTTTATACTTATTTGCTTCTTGGCATTCAGTTCCCCATAAAATCAACATCTATGTTTAAAAATATTTTTTAAAGGCAGGCTGTCATAAAACGCATATGGATGTGATGATATTAATTTAAAATGATGTGTTCCAAAAAAACCCACAGAGGTGAACTCATTTGAGAAACAGTCTATCTCCATACAACGCAACATATGTTTACCTAAAGAATGTTACTAACCATCTCTAGGGATATTACCAATGAGAGAGGCAGCAAAAATGAACGATCATTCACATGTTTGGAGGAATGGTTTTAGTTTCATGTAATCCTGTGGTATGTGTTTGAGATATATGGAGAAGTACAAGCATTTTGGCTAGTCCGGACTTGCCTCCCCACTATCTGTATGTGCTGAAATATTTGTTTCTCATCTGTACCTTATATGGGGTAAAGCAAATGGACCTGGATTATCATCTTGTTCTGTATTTGACCTCCAGCAGTGGATGCCTTGAAGAAGGAGAAACTGAAAAGTAAACAAGACGACAGTGCCTGCACCTGGCCAATTGTTCAGTGTATAAAAGGGTGTGGGATGAAGTAGCTTGTGCCTGATCTCAGCTGGTGATCATCTTATGGATCCTCTTATCCTTCAAGCGTGAGATTTTATTACCTTGGGTCTTTCTGTTCATGCTCACGTAGCTGTAAATATAAAACCTTGTGTGTTACCTAACTTTGTAAAATCACCCGATTTTATAACCCTTTAACCAAGGAAGTACACTTGGTTAAAAGAGGGAGTCTCTCTGTCTCAGCCAGTAACATCAGGCCAGACAAAGTAAAAGTGATTTTTCCAGCTGTGACCTCTGCAAAAGCTCATAGACTACATCTGCTATGCACTGCTCCTCAGGTGGAGGTGTCCTGCTCTGCCCGTGCTGTTCCCAGTATAATATATGATGCGTACATGGCAATACAAATATATTCAAAGTTAAACAGACCAAAATGACTGCACCTGCTGGTGGTCTTATAAATGGTTCAGTCATGCAATCTGGAGGGTGAGTCTGAATGAGAGGTGCATTCAGATTAGGGCTGAGATATTTGAAATACCTCTGAATCCTCCATGTTAAGCAGAACATTTAGAAGGATACTGTCGACCATAGGAAATACCTC
Organism: Phoebastria nigripes; assembly: GCA_035582835.1. Taxonomy (NCBI): domain Eukaryota; kingdom Metazoa; phylum Chordata; class Aves; order Procellariiformes; family Diomedeidae; genus Phoebastria; species Phoebastria nigripes. Next base: position 59,344 of record JAYKAV010002911.1, on the reverse strand, counting down.
CAGGTTCTTACTGAGTGCTTAAATCATGGCTTACAAAGCAAACATCAAATCCTATGCATTTTACAACTGGATTTTCTGTATTTCTCCTTGGATGTAATATCTACAGAAAATGTCATTTGAAGTGCAAGGGCAATTAAAAAGTTTTGCTCACAGAAGGGAATATTGTAAAGTATTGATAAGCGACTGGGCCATAGGCATAGCAATCCTTATTTCCAGTGCCAGTCCTGAAAGGCAGCAGCACAGTTCAATCGTACTCTGCAGTAAATTGATGCAAATGAATTGTCTTTCATACTGATGAAAGCTGTTTTCACTCTGGGCAGGATGAAATGACTCTGATGTCTCATCCTGTTTTTTCCTCCCCTTTTCCCTCCACCCTGATCTCTGGGCGCGTGCTCTCATTGTTTTTTCTTTTTTCCCCTGCAGTTCCTCTCTGTATTCCAGACGAGGAACCTGTTTTTAATTTTCATGTGTCATGTCTGTCTCATAAAACACACACGCTGGATCATATGACTGTTGTGCAATATTAGAGCGCTGTTGAAATGAATATCACATAGAAGGACTTGTAAAGACATCTTGAAATAAAATGTACTAAGTTTCAAATTTGAAAGGGGCAATAATTCCATACAGATGACAGAAGTAAAGATACACTGACCACGAATAACAGGTACATTTAAAAACAGTCCTCGTGGCTTTGGCCTCAGTCACTGTCATGAAAACTGCCCCCCACGGCCCTGCTGAGCATGGGCAGGTGTGGGGGGACTGTCTCAGGCCCTCGAGCGGGGTGTGCTGGGACTGTTTTCGTGTGCTGCCGTGGGGTCGTATTCAGCATGGCGGTGGCCCCTGTGTTGTGCATGGAAGAAATTGGCCATCCAGCCTTGACCCAAAGCGTCATCTTTGGATCACAGTCAGTGTCCAATTATGAAACAGCTACAAATAACTTAGTTATGTTGTTCTGCCCTGTCCTAAGGCTCTGTGTGACTAACGATTGAATAAGGTTTTACTTTTCACGTGCAGGCACAGATCTTTGTCCAGTGTACCAGTTCAGTAACGCAGTTTCAAGAAGTCTCTGGGAATTAGGCAAGGGAAGAACTTTTGTGGATGTGGGCTGTAGACTTCAGTGACTGGTTTCTCTGTAAGGGTTGTGAACCAGGGACATCACTGTGTTATTCATTCTCTTTTGCAGTCAGTGCTGCATGTTTTTTGAGTATGTTGCAGCAGGAATAATTACAGGAGTTTTAAAGTAAGTAATCCAGATGAAAACACCTTTTTGCTCCCAGTAATTTAGACAATAATACACTTCCTAACATGAGACCCCAGATGGGGGTCGTACAGGTAGATATATCTCTACTGATTAAGTGGCATGACATGGGGATTTTAATGATGCATGTTGCTGCCGAGTTGCCAAGCTGATCTGGAAAGAGCTTGTTTTCCTAGGACTCCTGCAGCATCAACTCCACAGCACGTATTGCAGCAGGACCCAAACTGTTTTCACGCTCTTTGCTCTGGGAAGGGTGAATTGGAGCCAAAACCAGACCCTCCTCCACCCTCTTCCCCTCCCTTAGTTGAAGCAGCACAGCAAAGAGCCAAGCTGACGATGATCTGAAGGGTGAAAGAACAAGGGAAACTGTAAAACATGTAGGATGTTATAGAAGCAAGTTAAGAGACTTTGCCAAAAAAAGCAATTGTTTCTACATAAGTATGAACCTGTCGTGCATGTGCTTTAGAGACGATGCAAAACCCACATGGAGGAGAAGGGCTGTGCAGCTACGTGACGACTGACAGGACATCATCATTCTGGGATGACGGTTTCTTTCAGGATAATTTTGTATTCCTGTTTTACAGAAATATGAATAGGGGCAGGAAGGAGTTCACAGGGAAGTCTGTTAACCTGGAGTACTTACACAGAGTCTCCTCTTGTTACTGCTGTTATTACACACATCTGTCTTATTTGAGAAAATGTCCTTTGCTTTTCTCTTGTGCTGTGTTTCCTGATTTGCTGTCATCTGGGTGTGTTGAATTATAGATAGCTTTCATGAACAGAATAACAAGGGATGGTCAGCAAGGACACCCACACTGTCATGTTGCTTCATTTTTTTCCTGAGTCGGCTTTCATGGGCATGGGTTGGGGTAAGGCATGAAGGGGCTGGAGCTGAGCAGAATATGCCCTTTGTGTCTGACATGCCTGCTGAGTTTTGGTTGGCCTCTGTACTCTTACAAACTGCTTATTTGATTAAAATGGCTGCTAGGCCATCCAAGGTTTTCCTTGCCCCCCTCCTTTGGAGCCTGTCCCGTCTCCATCGTGTTGGTTTCAGATTGAGAGCAGAGGTGTGAAAGTGCCCTTTACTGCTTCTGGACACACAAACCAGCAAGCAAGAGAAACATCACGGCCTTCCAAATTTGAATGAGAGATCACACATTTACTGCAGAATCACAGCCCTGTGATACCAGGAGGTGAGAGCATCCTGTGGTGACACAGCTCGGAGAGGCTGGGGCTGCCTGTCCTCAGTCCATGGCCGAGGGCTGCTGCTGCTGTGGGCTTTGCTGAGAACTTTGAGGTATTTCTTCCCGGCGCGCGCCAGCTAGGAGGGCTGAGCTGTTTGTCTGCACGTCTGTCCCTGCCCTCTGCCGAACCCTGCCGTTGCTAAGGCTGGCACCCAAACAGACTGCAGAGCCAGAGGCAGGAGGTTTTTAAGATCATATCTCATGGTCCTGAAAACCTCTAGTTTTAAAACACTTAATTTTTGGTAGCTCTTGCAGGGCAGTCTCCTAGGGGAAAACAGTGCTCAGTGAAAAATATTGTCTGGGCAGAAAATGCTGATTAAAATATAGCTTGCTTTATAGGGCTGCTTTAATAAGTAGGAGGCAGTCTTCCATGCCACGGACTGGAAGCAATTGTTTGTCAAGAACAGGAGTTTTCGGTTATTGACACGCAGCTTTGTTTTTTACAAAGACTGTAGTTGGTGTACTGCGCTCTGAAAAGCCAAAAGCAAACAGAAAGGTCATGGCTCCATCTTCTCCCTCCTCTCCAGGTTTAGGAGAGGAGGAGGGAGTGCAGCACACAGGTTTCCAACCGACCAGAACAGGGTACAGAAGCAGCTGCAAACACTTCGCTTTCGGGTGGAGAGGTAATTTCAGCACTTCTGTGTGCTGATGTTTTGCAAACTGCAGTTGTTTCAGAGGCACTTCTTCCACATGTGCATACTTGGACAAAGCAAAATATTTTTGCTTAGGATTCTTGGACTCCCCTTTGCGCCTCTCTTGTTGTACAGAGATTCTTGGAGTTCTTCAGGCTTTTTGTAGAGTTTCTTTGCACTGACTCAGAGGAAGATTTCATATATATGGTGGCAAATTGTAGTCTGACAGGCTGGTGTAAACCTGGAGTTTTTCCAGGGCAGTAACTGAATCAAAATCTGGCTCGGAATTACACTGCTATTTCTAGTTCCGGAACTTTCCATGATTTCATTCTAATTTGCTTTATCTTGCACTGCATTATGTTTTAACAATGCTCAGAATAAAACAGATTTGTTTTTATAGTGAGTATTTTTAGAAAAATTATGACTTTGACTAACTATTTTTACATCTGGGTCTGTGTTGCGTATGTGCTTGCTTTCTCCATGTTACTCCTGTGTATATCTAAGGATAGGAGTATGCCCATGGCACCATGGACGTGGTGAGAGCTGCCCACGGACAGAGCATCCGTGCCTATTCTTGTGCCTTTTCTTCCATTTTCTCTTGCTGAGGATTTTTGCTTTGCAGGATAAATGGCCATCATATACCCAGAAGAGGTGTTGGTTGCAGGCTGCATGAATGTATGGTAATGCAAACCTGCAGAATATCTTCTTTTAGGGTGCCCTGTATTATTTCTATTTTAACATGTTCTGGCTGCTGGGAAATGCAGGTCGCAAACATGAGCTGTCAGTTCTTTGTGTTCTTTGGTGTGCAGTTTTGGATCATGGTAACCAATTGCAACCACATTTAGAAGTCTCCTCCC
>JAYKAV010002911.1:0-55318 GCA_035582835.1 Phoebastria nigripes | reverse complement strand
TCTTGTTTCATTTCCCCAAGTTGTGGCTTAAGCATGGCCATGGATCACAATGGTGGAAGTGCTTCATCCCAAAGCACTGGGATGATGCTATTGGGCTGTCCAAATGAATAAACCTTGGTTGGTTTGACTGTAATTTTGCCTTATTTAAGGAGCAGTTCCTAAACAAAATACTGAGAGTAATTAATATTTAATTTTAACATTCTCTTAGTCTCAGAAGGTATCAAAACCTATCCACAGATTCAAAACTACCTTAACTCGAATGCCACAAATCTCTTTACTCTCAGTGCGGGCTGAGATGAACACTTCTTCCTGGGATCTTTGCAGTGGTGGGGCAGACAGGTCCCTTCTTTGGGTCACTCTTTTGCTGAGGTGACAAGTAGAGATAACTGTGCTCAGCCCCACTGGCTGCTGCTGCCAGCACTGCTGGAGGAGGGCCTGTTGGTCTGAGGAGGTGTCCTGCAGTGCACAGTAAGGGTATGGCAATTTATTTCTTTAATGTTGCATTTCAAAATGAAGAGGAATATGGTTTCTGATACCAGAGTAGGTGTTGCCACATATGGCCAGATGGCTTGCTTTCTCACTGGGTTAGAAAGGAGGTAGACTATCTTTCTTTCTAACAGATTCAGGAAAAAGAAAAGAGGTAGAAATGGGAGTATTTAGCAGATGAGCTAAACTCTGGTAGAAGCTTTGAAGTAATTTTTTTAAAAATATATTTACTTATTATTTTGTATTTCTAGAAAATTAGTTTCTCTTTTGATAACAATTTTAAGTACCCTTTCCAATTCTCATGGATGAGAAAATTTGTTGTAATGCTTGGTTTTGAAGACTTTTTGAAAAAATATATATGTATATGTGTATTTGTGTATATGTATGTATTTATATATAAACATTTTAAACCTGCTTCAATGGCATGAAAACACTTTTATGGAACCCTTTCCATTTTCTATTACCAAGTTTATTCTGGGTTTGTTTGGTCTCCCTCCTCCTTTCCCCCCCAAATTAATTTGGTGTCAAATCTGTTATGAAAATGTCCTTGTACTTTATAACCAGTACATAAAATAATGAATTGGTTTGGATTAAAGGATTGCCCTCGTTAGGGTTGTCCTTTAGTTAGTGATTCTTCCATACAAAAGTCTCCTGCTGAAGACAATAGAAATTCTGTGCGCAGACCCACTAGGGGCCTGGGCTGCAGCGGCCTCAAGGAAAAATCCTAAATTCTTTCATGATTACGTGTATTGACTATAATGTTTCACTGTTGTCTTTGTAATTTAGCCATTCTTACAGCAAGTTAACAATGTTTTTTTTGCTTGGATCGCTATAATGATTTCTGCAAAGCTCATTGAATTTGCTTTCCTATGTGGTTGTGTCCCATGTGGGGTTTTTAATTTTGCCCCAAGCTCAGCCTAAACTTCTTCATTTAAATGCATTTCACATCAAAGTCATGGCAAACACAAATGTTTTCCTTGGTTTTTAATGACATTACAAAATTGGCAAAACATTATTTAACCCTGGGCCTAGGTTCCCCACCTAAGGAGAGCTGCTTCCAAAGTTACCTGAATTTGCAAAACTTGGTGGATAAAATAATGTTTATGGAGATGGAAATAAGCAAATGATGGAGATTTGGGAGAAGAAATTCATCAGGGAAAAGCTTCAAAGCGTTCTTGAGTCAACTTCTGGTTTTCTAATCCCTTCTACCAATAGAGGTCCTTTTGGTGCACACTAAATGACGCTTACAATTGAAATGGAAATCTCTTATTTACATTAGGGACTGATGGTTATCAAATAGGCATCCGTGATGAAAGACCTACACTTCAAGGAGCTCATCTCCAGCAGCTTAGCAGCGAAGCATTGACGGTTTTGTCCCTGGAGCCAGAGAGGACCAAGGGTGTTCCTGGGGACACCCAATCTCTGCTGTGTTAACTGCAGTCTAATGTGTCCCTGAATTTTTTACCTTTGCCAGAGTGGAATCAATTACTCTTTCTGTCAGTGCAAATCCAGTGCTGTTTGAAGGGCGCTTGGAAGATTTGTGCAGCATTCTGATAATTGCAAGGATAAATTGCTTTCCTGCTTAGCTGGGGAATCCTTTAATTATGCTGTTGGAGGATTTGCGTGGCAAGAGCAGAGCATCAAAGGCAGGTAGAGCTTCAGCTGGCTGCTTGGGATGGGCGGCATCGGCTGGTGCTTGGAGGAGGAAGGGATACACTTTCTTCTCTGTCCATATCTACCTCTGTGCAGTCAATGCTCTGGATAGGGAGTCACAGCAGGAGGTGGGGAAGTAGGTAGCTACAGTCAAACCAAGCCAAATTTTAAAATGCTGGGTAGTAGAGCATAGGAAAAATCTTAATCCCCGCAGATTTCTTTGTCAAACCTGCCTTCAGTATTGCGTAGGGAGTAGGTGTGAACGGAGCATCAGGAATGCAGCGCATGTGGTCCTTGCACGCCGACTCGTCCTAGCACCCCACTGCTTCACGCCGCCCTGGAGAAGAGAGGGGAAGCCTGGGGCTCACCTCTGCCATGCATTTCCTATAGCAGTTCATCAAGCCTGCCAATGAACAGGCTGGCAGTCTGCTGCTTCAGCCACAGTCCATGGCAGAATACATTCCTGTTTCTGTATAATTTTTCTAAAGGCGTTATCTATTGAGCGCAGTTAGTTTCTCTCAGTGGGAGTCAGAAGTTTTTGGTGCGTCTTCTGCAGTCTCATGAGGAAGATAGAAAACACAGAAAATATTTTCTACCACTTTCTGCAGAGTTTCTTTCAGCATGCAATTGCTGGTATGCAGCTCTCTTTCCAGTTTTCCTGCAGGGTGCCACCTGGGAAATCCCCTCTGCCCTGTTGCACGTGGCAGGGGTAGCATAGAGGATGTGACTGTGCTGTGATCCACCAGTGAGTACCTTGCAGCCAGATTTGTGGATATCCAGCCAGTGCAGACAGGATGCAGTGCTGCAGAGAGCATGTTGAAGGGCAGTGCAGTGAGATACCCAGGTGCAGGGCTGCAAGGTGAGTGCTGGTGGGCAGGAGGGAGGATGCGACCTGCTCATAGCAGTTTTCTTGGCTGGGTGTTAAAAGCTGTGTAGAGCTGGTCAAAGAGCATGAGTCAGGCTTATTTCAGAAAGAGTTTCTATTGTTATTTAGCTATAATGTATGTTTTACTGAGTCATAGCAATGTTATGATCTAAATAAAGTCATCTGCCCACTTGGAGAATGCCCTGGTATTGGTTTTACAATATCCTCAGTTTTTAAATTCTTAGCCGTAACTCTCCAGGGAAATTCCTGAGGAATCTCTGCAAGCCTAGTTGTGAAATCACGTGGATTTTATTGATTTCCACTGGATAGATCTCCGATTTCCCATTTTATAAACTGTACTGTATAAAACATCTTTACCTACCTGTGCTGTCAAGGATGTTGGCCAGCAGTGAGATAATACACATTTGTGGAAACAGAGATTTATTACTTAAAAGTTTTGAGAGCAGGAGGCAACTATATTAGTTGCTATGATATAAAACAGCCCATACCAAAATGTTTAGGACTGATGTGCGTTCTTTAGGGAATGTATGGAAGTGAAGAGCTGGGCTTTGTTTTTTCTGCCTATAGTTCCTGTCTTTATCCTAAAAGAAGATGCACCTTCTCTCTGACAATCAGTTGGATTTTCCAGCTGCCAAGTCATAGAGCAAGCTCATTTCAGACCTTAGATTTCTGGCTGTGAATCCAAAGTCAGTCAGCTGATTTCAAAGAAGTTATTTCATATATGTCTGCATATATATCTGATGGGAAGATTCATCCTATCATCCCATGTAAAGAGATCTGTCCATCTCCCCACATAGTGTACCCTATGAGCTAATCTTGGCAATGGAAGTTTTATCTGTTTCAATGCAGACTTAGGAAATGATGACTCCCATGATTTTTTTAGTTATCGTTCTCTCTGACTCTCCCTCAGGCATCCAAGTACTATCTCGCTAGAGGAGACTTCAGCAGCAGACATTAGGAATGGGAAAAGAGTCGCATGATGTGAGTCATTAAATAGCAATAAAGAAAAAAGATTATAAACTAGAGCTGTCTCAGAACAGGAACCACCTATTGTGAATTTTCAGGATTTTTGTTTGCTTTTGGTAAATGTCTACTTCTCTCTCTCTAAATGGAAAGCTGAAAAATGGGCTGGTGAATGGGCATTGTGCACTTTCACAATTAGTAAAAGCTTCAGTCATGTCACAGAAGTGACTCAAATGTCCCTATTTCATTCCTTCCCCATTTTCACTCATCTTAGGTTTCACGCTTACCAAGATACTAATTGCATTTGGGAGGGGAGGAAGGGCTGTATTAGCAGCTTCTTTTGACAGCCAGCTTCAGTTCCTAGAGGAAAAAAAAGAAAACAAAAACCCCTTAAGAACTATCTGTTGCAGTTAATTATTTCTGCTGATTGAGGAAGGCTGCGATGTGGAGGGCAGAGTTGCATCCAGTCCCTGGTTGGGGCTGCTTAGAGGCATTTGAGTTGGTGGCCGAGCTGTGTCCTGGGAGGAAAAAATACAAGTGGCTTATTTGCAAATGAACTTGAGGGGCAGTTTAGGTAGAAGCTGAACCGTGGCAGCCTGTTTTCCAAAGTTGAGCCCCTGCTATGACAGATGCAGTACAGCCGTGTGCTGTGTGCAAGCTCTGCACCTAGTACGGTCGGAGCAGCCTCGGCAGTAAACACTCCTTGTTGCACATCAGCCTGCAGAATGTAAATATTTAAGGGGTCCTGTCGGAGAGTAAGCTCTTTCAAAAGCCTTCTGTTTATAATCATTCACAAAAGTAAATGTTTCCTATTATACAAAGAGCACGTGGTAGGTTCCTGTGCTTAAGCACTTTGCTGAAGTTGTATGAAAAGCGTAAGGAGCTTGTRAGCTCAGCTTGCTCCTACTCGTCAGGCACTCGACCAGTTCGGCACAGCTTTCTGTCCCCACAGCAGTGGGCTCTGTGGGCTTGTCCCAGCCCACCGCTGCCCTCCTCAAGCATGAAACTGGTTGGACTTCAGCTTCCCTGAAATGCGGTTGTGGCACATGTCACATCTTAGGTGTGTAGCTCACCTGCTCTCAGCAAATCATGTCCCTTCTTTTTCCATTTTCAAGTGCTGAATAACACAGGATGCAGCTGCCTGCAGACATTCACTGGTCAGACCACATTTTTTTCTTAGGACACAGTGATTTAAAGGTATTTGGAATATACTGCTTTTGATACCTTTGAGGGCAAAACCAGATGATGGCTTTGTAGGTGATTCGGTGGAAATGTTGGCATCTTTCAGGGCTCTGCTAGCACCTCCTCTGCGGAAGGATGATGTGGTTTCAGCACGCCGTCACTGTTTCTAACCTTCTGGCTTAAGAAAATGGTGCTACAGAGAGCCTTCTGCATTCCAGAGCTGCTTCTCATTGCCCCTCATGCGATGAAATCATAGGGGAACAGTGAGCTCCCAGATTTCTTACAAAAATCATGTGGGCTTTGTCTGATGACTTTACCTTGTTCTTTTTTTTTTTTCTTTCTTTTTTCTTTTTTAAAAGACAGACATTTGTGCTGCCACAGTGCAGGCACAGTTGTAGTGACCTTACTTTGTATCATGGTAAGTATTTCCAGCATCCCAGGCTCAGCTGAAGTGAGCAGTGTAAACATGCCTTCCAGTAGGTCCCAAGCCTCTGAGGTTTTCCTACATGGGTACAAGTCTCCCACGCAGCAACTTCTGGCTTTACAGGCAGTTTCTTGTTCCTTTAGACTGATGCCCATGTATTAGTCATGTCAGGGCAGGAGCCTTGCCCAGTGGTGTGGATTGATGCAGGATGAGTTAATGTCTTGTTGAATTAAGAATTCATTGTCTTTTCCTGCCTTGTGTTGTATTTGACAGTTGTTTATAGTCTGATATCAAGTTATAATAAGGTAGTATTTTTTTATCTCTTTAAATTGATGTGGATGGGTTATTGAAGAAGGCTGAATATTCAGCTAATTTGATCTGATTGGGATTTATTCAGATAGTAATATTTATCATAAAAGTGCACTCTGATTAGATTTGTTAAATGTTACCATAAGCCATTTACCCTTGAGAGAAAACGAGGTAAAAATGTTCTGGGAGGCTGGCCAGCAATTTGGAAAGCTCATAGTAAAAATATGAATAACAATGGATGTTTGACATTGTTTGATATAATAAAATCTCATTTCTATAGTTAGGATTCTTCATCCAAGATACTAACTTCTGCTCTCCATTCCCATATATTGTACTATCCAAGAGGAAAAGGAACAGTGCAACTAACTCAGGTGATTGTAAGGAAGTTCTCAAATTTCTGTAGTGTTACTTGAAATTTTTGTTATTCTCTGAAGGATCAAAGATGTGGGTCCTGCATAAACTAATTTTCTCCATCTTCTCCTTTACCACCTGCCTGCTGCGTGGTGCCTGTGCTGAACGTGAGTGCTGCTGCTGGTGGCTGCTGCTTCTGTAAAGATGCAAGTAGGAACACAAAAATCCCTGTTGCATCTCAGTGTCTGGAAGGCAGCTGAGTAAGAGGAAATGGAGGTTTTCTGATGGTGCAGGGAGTGCTTTGCCACTCAGATGGTGGCCAGATCAGAGTGATGCAAGTTCAGCTCTGGCTTGGAGTTACGAGGTACTGCAAGTAAATAAATAGTAATTTATTCTCCTGTGATGGCAGTGTACAAGTGGTACCATAATGAGATGCTCCCAGCTTTACAAGCTGCTGTTTGCCTGCCCCGTCTTAGTTTCTGATTCCTTCTCTGTTTAAAATAGGCGGATCGGCTTATGTGAAGAAACTGATTGTTTAGGTTAAAATAAATAAATAAATACAAGCTCCCCAGTGCTACAAGATCCAAAGTTACCCACTGGTGAGGATGGGTTACAGGTCCCTCTTTGTGCTTGGTGCACATGTAACAAACAACATGTTTGTTACAGCCTGGCTCTGGAGCTGCTTTTTTTGCGTGAGAGGTGAGAGATTCGGCTTTTAGAGTTGGAGGTTCTCCAGTTCACCAAGGGCATGTTGACTGTCACCAGAGTCCCATGACCAGAGTTTATATGAGGAATAAAAATGTTTCTTATTGTGTAGGCTGTCATATAAGCAACTGCAGAATGATTGTTTCCAAATCCAGTATATCCCAAACTGTAGACTCTACGAGATCGCTTGACTAGTGTTAGATAGGTGTCTACTACAACAAAAGTGTTTATATTTGGCCACCGAGTGGCACTCCAGACCCAGCAATCTAAGAGGAGGGGTCTATTTCTGTCTTCAGGTTGCAAGGATCTAAAATACAACTATTTGCAAGTGTGTAGACACCATTGAATCAAATTGAACTGCTGAAGGTTAAATTACTAACTTCAGAAATGTTTTTATAATATCCATCTTGACGTTTCATTATCCCAGTACAATATAAATATCAAATTTGACTAGCTGTCAAGCAGCAACAAAAATAAACCAACATCTTTCCATCATTTTTACTCCAGAAAAATAGTAGGAGAAATTGTAAAAAATAGCTGGTTGCCAAAGGTGGATTAAAGTTTAAAAATATCCTTTGAAAGTGGTATTTGGTTGGGTTGCTAGAGTATTTGTTTCCCAGAAGGTGCTGTTATGAAGAGTGTTGGTGTTGGAGGCAGATGTTCAAGCTGCTGCATCCATTGCTGGATATAACCTATTGCGGTTTGGGCAGTGCTAGTTTTTTCATCCAGCTTTAGCGTTGCTTCCAAGATTCATTTTGACACTTTGAGATTGCATTGTGCTTACAGGACTAAAACCTCCCAGTAGCTTGCCCAAGATTCTTTTTTAATCAAGCAAAATTCGAATAAAACATCACATTTAATTGGCCTTGGCAAAACCATTTGGGGGCAACTGGCTGTATCCATATTTTTAAATTAAGATATTATGGGTCAAGCAAACCTCTGGTGTGAATCAAATTCGAGTTACCCTAAATTTAAATATGGTCCTGTGTGCTGGAATTTAGGCAATGCAATATTTAAAACATTATTCAGTGTCATAACAAATCATCCATCATACTCTGTGAATCTAGAATTGTTTATAACCATTTTTATTACTGTGAACAGTTTCAAGCTCATATTATAATTACTATTCAAACTATGTGACATCAGTCTAATTCTCTTTTGTGAGATTAATGGGTAACTCCAGCCTACTATTTTACATATGTAACTGTGAAGGCAGCTGTTGGAAGAGGAACTTTAGCAATATTTCTGAATAAATGCACTTGATAGAGCTCCAGTTCCTAATGAAGATGAGATATCTCTGCAGCTAGGAAAGAATTACGATTCCCTCTGGAGCGTGTCTGTTGCAGAGCATTGTTAAGTTTAATGACTGTTTTTGAAAAAGAGGGAGAAGTTGGTCCCATCCACTGCAGATCGCTTCCTTGTTTCACATTGTGCCTGGTGGTGATCACACAGCCCTGGGTGGGATAAATGATTGCAGCTTCACTGACATCTGTGTGGCTACAGATTTGCATTGGGCACCGACATCATCCAGCTTTCTCTAAACAGCCTTTTAAATGTCAGCTTCCTGTGATGGGATGCCGTATCAGACCAGGACTGAAATTTCAGAGTTTCAGAATTCTTTCTTACGGTTTTTTTTTGACTGCAAATGCCAATTGTATTTTCTGTTGACTTGATATTTTCAGGAATCTTTGATACTTTTCAAGTTATATAAGTTCATCTCACAAGTGACTGTGTCGTGTATATGGGTATCCATGGGGGCTGTCTTCTTGTGACATTAAGTACTGTAGGGATTAGTATGCAAACACTTCAAGAACAAAATCTTTATATGCTTTCTGGTTTGTATTCAAGTTGCAAAGAAGGCCATTACTTTCTAGGCTATTGCTTAATTGAGATAAAATTAAACATTATCAGCTGAAGTTACAATATTTTATAAGGGATTTGTACTGCATTATGAGCTGCATCCTTAATGACTGGTAATTGCAGTCATTTTGGAAGTGTGATGTTCCTTTTTCATGGTAGTAGAACTATAAAACGGGTTTAACAGCAGTGCAGCAGAAATAGTTTATCTTTTAAAGGCTTAAGATGGGAAGCCATTCTTCATTTTTATCTTAACAAACAAAGAAAACACTTTATATTTTCCTTGTAAGTAGCAAGGGACTGTCATGGGAAAACGTATAACTAATTCCTCTTGAGTTTCTGTTCTTGAACCTGATTTCCAGTGATGATTTAGGGGTTGAAAGAGGAATTCAGGAAGTTAAGCCAAACATTTGGGAACCTTTAGTACTCCATCCATGTAACCTGGTGGACTCCTTCACTTCTTTATCATGAGTTTCCATTGGTAGTGTCTGATAGTTACACAACAGAAACATACATTTACATTTTAGCATTTAGCATATGTGGGTTATAAAATGCTGAGGTGTTACATACTTTGATCGCTCTGGATTTGGTTTTTTTGTGTTTTTTTCTTTTTTTTTTTAAACCAACAAACAGACAAAAGGTCTGATTCCCTGCCCCTGATCTGATAGAGGTGCTCAGACCCCAGAAGCACCTCTGAAGGAGCAGGTGCTGCTCCAGCCCATGTCCTGGTGACTGAGGAGCTCTGCCAGCTGGTGCTGGGAGATGGGACAACAGTGCGTGAACCCCATCTCTCGCTATCTGGGTGAGCAACCCTGCTCACCACCCAGGAGACAGGGTGGGTATGGGGCCACTCTTACTCCAGTCTAGTTTGGGTGAAGATGGCAGCAGCGTGGGGTGCTAGGGAGGGTGTGGGTGGTCGGGGTTGGGCTCCCCGCTGCCATCTCTGCCTGGGGTAGTGCTCCCCACCTGCACCATCCTCCAGCCTGCAGTGGTTAGAAATGTTTTGTGGGGTGTGACTGGGAGCTGGGAAGGAGGTCACACTCATGCTACAGCTGTACCAATGCTACGGTGATGGTAAGCACTTTTTATCTGACCTCTTGGGATTTCCAGATGTTGTTGGTTGCTCTGTTTTAGTATACAATGTCCTTTTCCCTTCCTTCTCCTCCTCTGTCAGCCTAGAGAGATCACGCATGCCTTGCACAATAATTTCTCTACACTTAACCCACTAATCTAACTCATCCAAGCAAGTGTGTCATCTCTGTATGACCATGAGCTTTCCTTCCTAATAGGCTTGATCACGCCGGAAGACTTTATAAGCCAGCAGAATGGATTTTGATCCCTTTCTGTTTTGGTTTTGGTGCAACACAGCTGTTACAACAGTGTCTCAGCTACATTAGGGACAAGCACAGTATTTATCTTGGCTCTTGGTTCTTATTCACCATATGGCACCACGACTTCGCTCTCATCTGTTACGGGAGATGCTGTAGTAGTCCCACGTTTCCCTACGTGACGTTGATGTACTACTGCACTGTGCATAAACCTGGTGTATCAGGCATCTAGTTGTATGTATTAAACACAGATTTCCACACTGAAAACACAGTTTATGAAGCCTTTTTTTAGTTTTTTTTGTCAGGTCTCTGAGCTTTCCAGATTTGCATTTCAGTCCAAGTCCTTTAATGCGAGTGGCCATGGACTGTGCAGCTGAAGAAGGAGGTGAAGGAGTAGACATCAAAAAAGCTTCATCATTAAAAAATGGGGATTGCTTCAAATGACAGACATCAGTGCGCAAGAGACTGTGCTGGCTGCCACRTTTCTGCTTTCTGTGCTCTGTGCCAGAGGTTAAAATTGTATTTGTTTCTTCCACTTCACAAACGCCGGTGACCGAGTGCAGAGTGGGTCAAAGCCCAAACAACCTTCCTGTTAGGCAATGGCTAGAAATAACTTCGGGGCAGTATGAAATACTTCAGATAGACATCCATATGACAACTTGGTATTCAAGCCATGAACCAGAGCCAGGGCTTTGCAGTTGCTTCAAGTTGTTTTACTGGCTAGCTTATCTTGGTTATGATAGATCAAACAAGACCATATCATAGAACTCATAAAGTTTTTGGAAAAGTATTACTACTGCTGTTGCTGAGGAGAGGCCTGTTTGTTTTCCCTCTGTGGCATTTGCTAGCAGGAGTTACCTCACATGTGTTGCCAGGGCCCCCAGCTCTGCCCTTGGTTTTCTCGCTGGCCCGGGTATCCTGACCAGCTTTTACGCCTTTTCTTGTTCAAGGGTGCCAAAATCACATTTTCCTTTCAACTGTTCACTCTGAGGGGAGCGGGGAAGAGCACTGCTGTGCTCTGCTGCCAAAACGCACAGTAAATTCATATAGGCTGACACAGAGCACTGGAAAGCCCGAGGTCATTTTTGCTCTGTGACCTTGTTGAGCTCCTGCTGTCTGTTGCTTTGCTATCAAAGAGTTGGACACCAGTCTATCTTTTTAATTAAAAAACCAAAACAAAACAGTCATTTCTTAGTAACTTCGAGCTGATCATCTGTTGGAAAACAGAAGAGCAATAGCTCCTTTTAACCAGGAATTCAGTGAGTCTTCAGAATAGGAGGTGTTTGGTTTTCTGGCAGTGCTATGCATGTGATAATGTCCTTCAGGTGTGATTATGGCTTTGTTCATCTGAGAATCATCTGCTGAGAAGTGCATATGAAGTAGAAGAAACTGGGATTACAAGAGTTTGCATTCAATAACAGGTTACGTAGTGATCAAGGAGAGTGACTGTACATGTACCTAAGTCAAGGTCTTTAAATGTTATGAAAGCTGCTGTGTGTGGCTTTATCCATCTACATGGAAGGATTTGTGTTAGTCTTTTGTTGATTCTTGCAGAATTTTTCCAGGCCTAAGATGATGATTGTGCCATCTGGCAAAGCCCAGAGCTTCATCTCCTTTTCCACACTTGCAGGACACCCTTGGATACAAATTCCTGTTCTGTTCTTTTACGGTGTGTGTGTTTACTTCATTTTCATTTCAAAAAAAGTAGGTGCCTGAAGGTGTCAGCTTAGTTGCTGGAATTGGAGAAGAACACAAGCAAGATGAAACCTGTTCTTGCCATTGCATCCTTGATTTAATTAGTTCAAATGCAAGATCTTGGTTATACCTGACATTGTGTTGTGTAAGAGTTTTAAGTCTCAGTTGGAAAGTGTGAAGGACATTATGTCTCCTTTGCCTAAAGCATAAAAGGAAAAGGCTGTTTTCCTTCTAAAAAGAAACTCCAGAGCAGTTTTTTCTACATCAAAGAGAAATGTTTGGTTTCCTGATCTTTTTCAGACAGTTTGTAATACAAGTCCAAACCCAATCTATAAGTAGTAGCCAATATGATTTTTGCCTTCTCTCAAGTTCTCGCTTGCTAAACCTAATCATGCTGGTTATGTATTTTTCCAAAGTGCAGCAGCCTTATATAATGGAGAGTAGATTTTGCTTTGGCATGTGGTACCGTGCTGTCATCCTCTTGGACTACCTCCAGGAGACCACAGGTGGCAGTTCTGCTGGGATCTCACAGCTTCTCTGTTTTTATTAGCCTTTCTGGCTGGTATCCTCTACGGTATGACCCACCCCTGAGATGCACTTTCTTTGGACCACTCCATGGAATTTCTTCTGTTTACCTTCTAAAATTTTTTTCCAATATCTTAAATTAAAAATGTCTGTGTAAACCTTTCAGTGTTCGTTCTAATCATTGGTTTATGATCAGATTAACTCCATTTGAGTGRCTATAAGGAGCCTAGGAGTATCCTTATAGATCATTCAGGGACATCCACACACTTCCCTGTGAAGGGTGTACTCTGGTTTATGATCCGCCCTGGAAACAGCTGCATATCCAGCAAGAGCTTTCTTGGGGTCATGTCGTGGCTCCTTCCCTGTTCCACACATATCCAGTTTTCCCTATATAAACCCACTTGCTGTGGTTTTCATAGCTTCCACACTCTGTCTGGGCTCTGTCTCGAACAGATGCAGCTCACGCCTATTTCCATTGCCCAGCCGTTGCGGGCAGTGCTCGTGGGGCACTTGTCTATTGCCAGGATTGCACTCTCCTGGGAGGGAAGGAAGGAAGCAGAGCAAATGGCAGGCAGGAAAGAAGGCAGATGCAAGAAAGCAGTGAAGTTACCTTGCTTCATGAATACCTTTCCTTTGTATTTGCTGATTCTTGGGCGTTTATGTCTCCAGGACCTGCTCTGCAAAGTGAGTGGGAGTGTAGCAGATGTGGTGGTGTAAAGGCAGTGCTCCCCCGTGCTGTTGGGAGACACCTCTCCTAATGACACTGTGCTGTGAATGAGACAGTGTCCCGAGCGCTGCAATCATTGGAAAACTGTGTCTCTTTTTGCAAGGATAGCACTCTGAGCATGGCTGCTAAAGCCCAATTTCCGTTTCCATTAATTACACTGCTCCCTCATAAGTTGYCCTTGCAGTTTCCCTCGGTAATACAATTCATCACCTCCTCTTCTAAACTCTGGATTTGGGGTATACAAGGACATGTAGGCAGCTGCTGCTTATATTTTAATGACACAGTTTGCGAAATGCTTCTTTGAGAAGAAAGGTGTTATAAGTAATTCAGTGGAATTATGTTGTAGTACATATATACGTATATCATATCCTATAGCATCACTTTATGCATGCAGAGAGGAAGCCGTCTATGTGCACTGCTGAACAATTTGGGATCTTAGGAACCTAAGGCTGTGACAGGCATTACAATATGATGCATTAATGCCTTTTCTGGGCGTTAGTAAGTTCATCCCCAGAAGGGCTGTGCTCCAATTCACTAGTGCATATTGTAGGATCTTGCTGCCATGGGAGGGACTGCCTTGTTCTTGCTGTGGCTGTTTTAAATGTGGAGATTTTTATAATCTCTCTTTTGGTGCTGAGAAGGGAGACGCAGTTGTTTTGTATCTACATTTTTTTAATGAAAATAAAAATCTTACCTTGCTAATGACAAAACACGAAGGCAAATTATAATCTATATCGTCTGCCATATTACTTGGTTTTTCAGGTGGGGACTAACCTCTATTTCAGCTTTTTCTCCTTGGGAAAGAAAAGGTAAACAAGGTCCTCCAAAGAAACGTCATATGCTGGCTGCCCTTGCCTGGAGTAAGAAACACTGGGGTGGGGGGTGGGGGTTGTGTCTTTTTCTGGGTTTTTCTTTGGTGAGTTTCTTGTAGAAGCAGGATGTTTTCTTGTAAATAAGATTCCCTCACAGGAATAGCTAGGTTGGCCTGTTCAGATTTGATTTTTGCATACATGGCTTGAACTTTAATGCTGTTTGTGGGTTTGCACTGTAATTAAAGAATCTTCTACTTGGTTTTGGCCCAACAAGAGATACCAACTTGTTTTGATGGGGAGGCAGCAGAGGAAAAGAGTGGAAGGCTAGAGACAGATGATAGGGGACAAATAATATAGTGTGTGCTTTTACTGTAAATATCTACATTTTTAGCATAAAGCAAATCTAAAGTAAATTCTGTGTTACCCAAAATGCTGTTTTCTCTCTGTGGTGCTGTCATATTTAAGCTCATGCATAATTAAACCTAAAATATATGTTATTTTCTATTTAAAAGTATTTAACCAAAATAATAACAGCTTTGGTAGGAAACGAGACTGTTAGGAGAGACTTAGCGAGGGCTCTAATCCTGTGAATGAAAGTACAACTGTGTCTTGTAACAGCGTTGTATCAGGCTCTGTAGGAACAGGAGCACTTTGACTTTGCTTGCTTCAGCCTAGATGGGGAAAGCTACAGAATTTTAAAAGACGAGTAATTCCTCATTTGTTAATGCACACACTGATCTCTCTTGCCAAATTTCTGTCTGTATTTCTAGATACTGAAAGAGTGGTCAGCTTTTCTTTAAATGCTCAACATGTGTTGCTGTCTGTGCTCTTTTGAAAATCTGTCAGTATCTCAGAGCAAAGGGAGAGAGCATTCTACACCCATGGGCTTTCTTGAAATGTCTGGAAATATTTGGTTCCTCCTGTTTGGGGAAGAGAGTTTTGGAGAAAGTATTATGCACTGGTTGGACTCTTAGTTTGATATGATCAAGAACTATTAAGCTCTTAAAAAGATCTGCTTATTCCATTGAACAATTTTAATAACTGTGGAAAATTGTAAGTGTAGCATGATGATAAATGGCAAAGACTAAGTATTTACTTGTTACAGAGCTGTGAAACACCTTGTTAATGGAAAATGTTCAAGTAATTGTTTATATAGAAAACAATCATCAGAATTCTGAGATTTTTACTAGATATACATTGCAGTCATAGTTAGCAGTATTTAACTTTTGGGTGGTGAGACCTCATTGAGCTTATTATGCTATGGAATGGCCTGTGGTTCACAGGATGGATATATTTTGCTTAGAGACAATGTCGTAGGCAGCCTGTAATGTTCTTTGCTTTAGGAAGCTGTATTCTGTTGCCATGCTGAAGAGCGATTTCAGAGAGTTAGTGTTGCTTTATCCAGAACTGGCCTTCCGTCCCCAGGTAGGCCAGGCAGCAACTGGAGTAAAGGTGTCTGAGCTTCAGTGGCAAAGCACCCAGTAGGCTGTCTGCTCCCTATGGCTTGGCCATGTAGTCCCAGTGACTGCCAGACTGCGAAGAGGAAGACAGAAAATAGGAATGAATGGAGCTGCTGTTGTATTTCTTCTACCCTAACTTCTCCTAAAGCAACACAGGCTGCGGACAGTAGATGAATGTGATGCTCTGCAGGTTCAGCGGTTGCTCTGAATCAGTATTGATCCTACCATTGTGTTTTGCTGCTGTATCTTTATATCCTTTCTTTCTTACTATTCATACAAATACAGAAATCCTCTGCAAATATAAATTGGAGCAATTTTTTAAATCCAGATGGCAGTTTTGGTTGGCTGAGGACTGCAAGACTGGGGCCTTTTTATAATGTTATTGATTATTATATTTTTAACTGCAGGTATTTATTGTTGCACGAAGACAGCAAGTGTCAAGAGAAACAGTGAAGGGTTTATTTATTTCCATCATAAGTAGTTTCTTTTTTTCCTTCGATCCCTAAAAGTTGCACCAGTTTGTCCTTCATCAAACAGATCAACAGCAGGGCAATTCACTATAGATTTTGCCTTTGCAAAGGCAACTTCAGGGCCAGTGGAAACTATGAAAATGAATTTTCTGCCCTTTGTAAAAGCCATGACCTCTGTAATACTAGAGAGATGAACTGTGGATCTGAAGGGAGCTCCTAGGAGTTTGCTGTACAACTGGTGTGAACAGTGATTGGGTCTGACCTGCAGCCGTATGAATTGTACTGGGGGCAAGCTGCTGTAATAGATGATCTAAATTGCAGCAGTGATAAGTAGAGCTGTCCCCAGAGAAGAGGACCTTTGCCCCCCTCCCCTTCTTTCCTCCAGACAGTCCTCCACTTCGGCGTGCCGCCTTCCAGGCTGTCCAAACCAAGGCTTGGTCTTTCCTTTCGTCTTGGCTGAAATTAGCACCATAGAAGTCTCCACGTCTTGGTTTTTGCTCCAGGTGGTTAAGGACTGTGCTTTCTGGCTGCTATGTAGGCTCATCACCTTAGAGCTGAAATACATGCCAAGAGAATGGGTTGGAGGCAATGTAGCTTTTTTTTGGAGAGGCACACAGATGATGCCATGATTAAATTGGCCAGAAAAGGAGGGAAGGCTCCCTCTATGTCACTGTAAAAGACCTCTCACTGCCTGGAGAAATTCCCAGGAGATGAACCTCTCTGGAGCCCAGGTAGCCTGCATGAATACCAAATTCACTGGATGCTCATGGGGGCTAAGGATTGCTTTCAGATTTTTCTGTACTGGTTGGAAAGACATTATCCAAATGGAAAGTGACTGTATTGAAGGCACAGGCAAGCACTAAATCCATTGTGAAAACAGGACCTTGGAGGCACTGTGAACCATGGCTTTGGAAATGAATTAAAAACTATATGGCACCATTGTCTTCCATCATTATACTCTATGGGACATATTTGTTCTTTTAAAATCTTTTGTTTAGTCTGCTAACATACTGTTGCATTGTTGAATGGGAAATTTCTGGTTAAATTGTAATATAGCGTCATAAACCTCGGAGGCAGCGACGTTGTATTCTTTCTGTCTGTGCAGAGCCTGTGTTGCTATGGCCCTGATCCAGAATTTGATAACACAAACAAACCTAAATGATAAATTAGGCATATTTATCTAAGGGCTCATTTAGCAATAAAAAGAGTTGTTTAACTGTATTTTCTTTTTAATAATGTATTTAGTGCTTTTTAGTAAGTTGAAATATACAAGCTCTGTTTTTCATTGCTGCAGTGTAAGAGCTCCATCCCTGTGTAGGCACTGTATTTCTTCTTCTCCAGCCTTCGAATAAGACTTTTCCTGGAGGCGCTAAAACTTGTGAGAGCTGGAAAAATCTCTAAGGATTTTGCTAAGTCATGGAACTCATTTCACACAGTGATGCATGAAGGAGATGTAAAACTAATGACCGAGTACCTTAATAGGAGACTTTGCAGATGCGGGTATAGTTACATTTATATGGGGGATGGTATTTCTGTGTTCCCCCCTTCTCTTCAGGGAATATGTTTCATTTGCAGTATGTGGAGGATAGCAGAAGGAGTAAGTGCTGCCATTTCTGGGAGTCTCTTGTGTCTGTGGTTTGTTTCGTAATTTTTTCTTTTTTTGAATGTTACTGGTCTTACAGCACTCAGGGGGAGGAAGAACTGAAATGGTTTAGTTGCCATTATTTTTCTTCTGTTCTTCCTGCGATGTACGCCTGACACTTCTCTTGAAATAAAAACCCAATTTGTAGTCATCTTCAGTGGTCCCTGAAGCTGGCTCCCTTCCCTTTTGCTCTTAATTTCAGGTGTTGTCAAGTTGTGCCAGGAAGCAAGCGCAGTTGAGATGTTTGGTCTCCAGAACTGAATGTCTTAGTAACACAGGCTTTGTTCAGTTTTATTACTTGGCATCTTCTTTTAAAAGGAAGAACTAAAGGGGAGATACAAGGATCTTGTGGGGAGTGCTCAAAGAAGGGAACCTTGAGGACAGATCTCTTAGCCATAAAAGATCCTGAAAAACATGCACTTTGCATGGCTTTCTGGGAGTACTTCAGCGTCCAAAGTCTTGGAGAGTATGTAAAATGCACATGCCTCGGTGGAAACGGTGGCTTAAGTTATATAGCCATTCCCGTACTCCCTCTTTGCATGCTCCATTAAGTACAATTGGAGAAGTTTTTGTAGGACTGGTGCCAAAGTGAGCTTTCTGTGGGCTGGAAAGGAAGGGGAACAATGTAAAAGCAAACAGCCTGCTCCCCTCCTCCGCCCGTGGTCTCCTTCCCTCTGCTACGAGACAACATCTGTGAGGTGCCCGGGACCGAAAAGCTTTCTGAAACATGATGAGTTGCTTAATCAGATTTCCATGCTCAGTTTCAACCTCATGTAAATAAAGCATGTGTAGGGAAAAAAGTTTGTGTGTAATTTGAACATAAATGTGAAGGTAGATGTCTGTCTGGGGGGAGATCATGATCATACAAACTTATACCACTTTCTCCTGGCAGAAGGGACATTCTCAAAGTGAAGGTTTTGAGGTGGCAGAGGAGGGATTTTGGAAGGACTTTGTGTGAAGGAAGCTCCAAGTAATTGCAACTAGTGACTGCAGTGTGGGTTGGTTTTCTTCTCACTTCCCTGGCTGACTCCACATCTCTCATCACCCTGGGAAGACTCCTGAAGGACAACGGGAAATGAACTGGCTTATCCAAGAATTGATTTCAACCCAGTGGTAACTGGGCACAGAGAAAGGAAGTTATGTGAGGCAATGAAAGGAGACAAAGGAGGAAAGTGATCTAAATAGCAACATAAAGAAAATATTTGGGAATAGAAGTAATCATCAACTTGTACAGTAGGGTGTCTAGCAGCCCTGCTGAGGTTGTGTATGATCAATGCATTTGTTCATTCAGTTATGTCTTGCACTACAACATTTTTAAATCACTGCTAGAACTGAATTGATTTCTTGAGTTTTAAATAGTGCGGCGTAAATCTTCCACTCGCACCAGGACCCAAGTGTCTCCAACTGCAAGCTAGCTGCAGTTTGCCAGTTCCACTTGATTTCATTTCAGACTCATCCCCGCAAGCCAAACCACAAAAAGAGCTTCCTGTCCAGTGGAAAACGAAATGCAAGAGACGATCCTTTTGTTGCTAATGGGAGATTGCAGGGAGCAGAGCTGGCTCTTGCTGAGGTTGTGTTTGGGCTTGGTTAACCATTTTGCCAATTAGACAGAGACTCCTGGTCGCTGGATATAAGTTAGATGCTCTTAGGTCTAACTGAGGACAGTAGTTTAATACCCAGGGTAGTCTATAAAGAGGCTTGTTGAGCAGCAGCCTGATGTAATGAAAGGTGAAAAGCTCGGACCGTTGCGTTTCTCAGGGTTGTGTTTGCAAAGGAGAGCTCTGCTTGCTGCCTTATTTATCCCACACTGGCTATTTGGCCTGCGGAGCCAGTGGGCTTTTTCTTGTTTGCTTTTGTTCCTCTCAGAGCTTACAGATTAAGCCGTCTAGGATAATTTTTTTCTCTTCCAGTACATTTATTTATTAAATCTTAAACTTGCCAAATGTCAATGTTTTTCCCCCCTCTCCCCCAGGCAGTGTGAGTTGGTGTAGGTGATGGGTCTGGTTGCACGGGGTAAGGACGGCTCCACTCCTGTGGGTACTCTGCAGGGGTTTTTGTCTTCTGCTCCCCTCCCCAAGCGCCATCAGTGGGAGGCCTGGCAGAGCTCTGCTATGGGAGGACTGGGGTTTTATTTGGCCAGGGAGAGGGGCTCTGGGATGTCTGTGTGCTCTTGGGTGTCTCGCTCAGAGCTGGGATCTCAGAGGTGTGCCCTGCACTTGACGTCCATTGTCCACAGTCCCTGGAGTGTTTGTCTTGCTCAGTGTCTGAGGAATGAGAGGTCCTTCGTGGGTGAGCTCTGCCCTCCGTCAGAAAAGCCCCATGCCCGAGATGCTGCCCTGGCAGATGTGGGACTGGACATTGGGACACCCACCCTGGGCCACGGTAACTCATCTGCTCTGCCTGCTGCCGTGTTAAAGGATTTTTCTAGGCTAGCTCAGAAGCAGCAGTGAAATTGGTAATATGTTTTTCTTTCTACTGGGGGTGAGCATTTTTCAAGAAAAGGCATTTTCACAGTGCCCCAGCTCTTCCTTCTCCTTCACCTCCTAGAGCTACCTGGAAGCACAGAGGCTGTAAAACCTGGAAGAATAATGATGGGTTAAAAATAACCAGAGCTCTTGTGTCCTTTAAAGGGATTTAGTTGGAGGATTGAGTTATGTCCAAAGTGACTGCCCCACGCTATCACTTTGCACCTTTATTGTGTGGTGAACCCTTCCTGGGACTGAGCTAAGGCAGGATCTGCTGCATGGTCACAGCTGAGAAACTCATGGGAAAATAAAGGGACCTGTGAAGGGCTGCTCTGAGCATGGCTGTGGGGACAGATGGACGGACAGAGGGAGGAAGGGAAGGAGCAGCTGCTACCCAGCGGTTGTTTTTCTGAAGGATTTCTGAAGATGTAAAGAGTTGAATGCATTTCTTGCTGGGCTTGTTTATTATTTCTGTTATCGAGGGGGAATTTTAGCATTGTTTTAAGACTTAGGTTCAACTTTGTTCCCACTAAAGGAGTCAGATGCTGGCTGTTGACTTAACTGCTGAAGAGGTGCTGACACTTCCAGCTTTTATGGAGCTACTCTTTGATTCCTCGGAATAAATCAGAAATTAACTACTGATCTTTTTGTCCCACCCTCCTAAACCGGAGGGCAGCCATCACCATCAGAGTCGATGGTTACTTTCCATTAAACGGTTGCCCAGCTCAGTCTGTTCTCCGTCTGAATTTTGTCTCCAAAATAAAACAGTTCTTCACATATTTCTGTAAGCCACGTTACTGCATTTACTGAGTATTTCTATGTGCTAAGGAGCGCTGCGGTTCCCACAAAGACCCTCGTGTTTGTGCTGTGAAGGCTTTGGCTGGATGGTGGGCAGTGTGGGTGAGGAAGCAGTGACAGGCAGAGGGAAACTGTGCAGCCTTTTTCCTTAACTGACTTAGTTTGTTGGGTCTTACTTAAGGAAACGTTGCTTGAATGCAGTTCATGGTATTTGCTCAGTGATCCAGTGGAATGTCTGGGATATTTTTGTTTTTCCTCCAGAGCCAAAAAGCAGTTTTTGGCTCTAAATCCCCAAGCCGCCAGCCTGAGGCAGAGTCCCTGCGCCTGAGGGTGAGGAGAGCTGAGCTGCTGCGGTGGTGCGGCGAGACGGGCACCCTGGCTGGCACGGAGCGCTCGCTCTGTGCCAGGAGCTGGGTGTGTTAATTAAAGATGTTGCAAATGACTCTACAGCTAAATTTGCTTTTACTGAAATGAAAGATGTGCCATGACTGACTGAGCTGCTGGGCAGCCTGCTGCAGGCCTGTCCTGCTCGTACCCCAGCTCCGCTGTGGATAAAAAAATCCAGTTTCAGTGCTCAAAGCTGCGCGACCCTCCGGTGAGCCCTGACCCTCCCTGGCTACCCAGCGTGGGAGGCACTGTGGGCTTTGTGCACGCTGCCATTGCAATGAAGCTCCCCGCCGGCCACCTTGTCTCCTGGCCGGCTTTCCAAATGCTGCACTGTGTCCCCTGGCCCCAAGGGACCAGCAGACATCCTGGTGGGTCCTGCCAGGCTGCCCAGGGCTCCTCTCGGAGAGTCTCTCCAAAGTTTTGTGAGCAGGACGGGAGGGTAACATGCTGCACGGAGGGGAGGTTATTCCAGGTGGCAGTGGCCACGGGGAAACGTGCCCTTTTAATCTTATTTTTTCTTATACATATTTTTATTTATTTTTGGCTCTGAACTAAAAAAGGTGATGTTTGGGATCCACTAGTGCCATATTTAATGCAATCTTCTGATGCCTTTTGGAGGCACTGGAGGATATGGGGCTGTATCCAGACAGCTTTGGACTTCACCAAGCCCGGTGCCCGGTGGTGTGGCCGGCTGCTGCGGCACAGGGAGGCCTGAGCACAGGTTTCATGAGTAGCAGCTTCTCGCAGTGTTTTCCAGAGCTGGTAATGATGTGGAGATCGAGCTTGCTTTGTTCTGGCCTTGACAATACGTGCACGGAGGCTGGGTGAAGCTTGGGCTTTCTTGTCCTCCGTGTGCTTTTGTATTGCTAACCCAGAGAGCGTCTGCAAGTTTATCTGTGTTCCAGTGGCAATCCATAACAAGATATGCATGCATCCTCCCAAACCTGCTTTTGGCTGCTCCTTTCTTCAAGTCTCCTCTGTATTCCTCTTAAATATTTTTACAAGTTTACTCGATCTTTAGGCTGGTGCTTCTTGCTTGGCCGGGACAAGCAGACGGTTTACTTGCTCACTGGAGGGTCTATACCTGTGCATCCTGACACAGGCCCTTCCAATCGTTTTTCATTACCATGTGCCCTGAAGTTGCCATAGGAGAAATTCTTCTGAGTTCATGAAGAAAATGTCTCATTACCTCTGCTTGCCTCRCCTTTAAGTGAGGAATATCTTACTGTCTTGGATCAAACATAATCAGTTGCAACTGGACCAGATTTGAGGCTAAAAGAATGTTTATTTTAAAACATAGATCGACAAAAGAGACAGTCGCCTATTACTAAGATTTGCTTAAGATTCAAGATTCTCTAGGGCATCCTCTGCAAATATGCAGAGTAAATACCTGCTGGCTCAAGTTCAGTGCTCTATTTGTTTTAATTTTTTCATTTTCTTTGTTAATTTTGTTGACAAAGACCCTCATTACCTGTGTGGAAGAAATACTTATATTAAAGAAATAACTAAGTAGTTAATTTTCCATATGGTCCTTTGATCATTCATGGTCTTGAATAGTGAGAGAGCCCAGAGTCCTATGTGCGTACGTGTTCCCATGCCAGACTCCTGTGCCAAGAGAGCATCTGCCCTCGTGTAATGTAATAATTATGGATCTTTACAACTTGGATCTGCTTTCTTGGAGCAATGATAGTCTATGGACCGGGGACAGGGAGCACAGGGAGAAAAAGAAATTGGGCTGCCTAACTTGAGGTCCCCAACTGAGGCTCGTGAGTTAGGAGCAGTATGGACTTATGGTCCATAGGGGATTCAGATCTGAAATCAGATCTACACATGCAGGAGCTAAGCTGTTCTTTATCTCATATGAGCTGCGAGTAAACATTTGAGGTCAATGATAAAGAAAAGAATTGAGTATGGAAAGTAAAACCCCTTTATTACCTCTGACAAATCGTGCTGTGCTAGAAGTGAGAATGTCTATGGCAGCTGCTATATTGGTCTTTTCAAAGTTGGTAGGCTCCTGAGCCTAGTTATTAAAAGATATTTTCACTATATGTTACTGGACTGAAGGGGTTGAAAACAACAATGTCAAAATACTCAGATGTTTTGTGTGTCCAGGACAGTGCATGAAAGATGACATTGATTAATCTTCATGTCCTTTGACATGAGTCATCTGTACATGTCAGATGGCTGTAGCTGTGCTATGAAAGGGCAAAGGCACAGCATTTTTCTGCTGAGGACAGTTTTGTCAGATACTGGCACTGGTGTTGGCAAGTCTCTAGGGTGAAATAAGGAGCACTTCAGAGCATCTTGGCGTTTGCTAAAGGTTTGAATGTTTGCAAGCACAGAAGCGCAGAAACTGTAAGTGTATTTTATGTCATGTTGGGTGACAGTGGCTTGCCAGGGAGCGAAGGATCAAATGGAAAATGCCAGTTTGCCATAGAAAGGCTGGAAAGAATGTGGATAATTTTTAACATGCACAGGAAGTTGTTGCGAGTTGTATCTTCCAGAATTCCATGGGAAAGATGGAACACACAAACCAAAGGACTGAAAGTGCCACCAAGAAATATATTCCTACCCCTGGAAGAAGATATGATATGAAATGCCTTTATTGCTTAAGGTTAACACAGTGGCATTGAGCTGGCTTTTTCCATTCCTTTTCTCACTTAAAATACAGTGTCCAAAACAAGTAAAGGCTGCAACAGCCTGATTGTAATTTACACATTACAACCAACCTGTGGCTACTCTGCCTTGAGGCTAGAGGGGAGGGAAAATGGATACTGGCCTTGGTGTGTATAGGATGACACTTGCTGTAAGACCTGCCATGCTGTCACAAATAAGTCATCTTCCTGGACTGATGTTTGCTGCCAAGTGACCTCTGTCCAGTGTTTTGGAGGAGGGAAAAGCGTTACTCAGTCCTGATGAACTTTGGCTGGTGGTCAGAGCTGTATTGTCACAGATGCGGCTTTCAGCCTGAGCTGTGGCTATTGCCAGTCCTTCAATGATTACTCTCTAGTTAGTAAGGCTATACAGTTGATTCTGTTCAGGCACTTCTTCAGCATGTGTTTGCACATGCACACATAATAATGATAATGATAATAATAATAATGTCTGTGTCCTTCACATCTGGTTCTTATGAGTATTAAAGATGAAATTATTTTTTTTTATACTTCCTGCTGGCTTCACACTGATGAGACACCATCGATTTTAATGGAAAAGACCACCAGTGGGAATTTTTGCCTCAAAATAATTTTCTTCTCCATCTGATAATGGAAGGAATAATCTGTTCTTTGATCTTTGGTTGGCAAAGTTGGAATTTGGAAAGGAAGATGGTTGTACTGCAATAGCTTTACTCTAATGATGTGTGTGGTCAGTGGTTTCTGGGCATTTAAATAAAGGTGGGTGTGCTGTGAGATGTGATGAGGTAGGAGCCGAAATGCAGGGAGCATTGCTTGTGGAATAACCTTGTAACTGAGAGCTCAGGGAGAAGTGCCCTATAAATCCATCTTTTGCCAGTTTTCGTTCATACTGGTACCGTCCCTGCAATTATGCAAATGTTAATATCTAAGTTACTAAATTGGCCAGCTCCAGATGGATTAATATGTAACGGATAACATGTAGATGATATTTAATCATGAAGAAAACTTTGTTCTGAACAGGGTGCTGCCTTTTTTGTGTCAAATATTCGAGGTGTCTCGCCAGCCCCTGTATCCCTGTTCTGTATTTAGCAGGGGACCATGAAGCAATGAAATGTTAGACATCTGTCTTCACTAAGAGCTTTGGTAATGCTACTCTTGTGAAATGCTTGTATCTCAATGAGGGAAAAAAGGATCATTTGTTTAAAAAGAAACAAAAAATAACATTAGTAGGTGTTGATGTTTCTATGTAAGACACAGTACAGGAGAGCCTCTAAACCAGAGGTTTTGTTTATTCTCTCTCCTGTGAACTCCCTGTTGTAATGTCTAAGCACCTTATAAATACTTATGAATGTGTCCTCAAAGGAAAATGAAATTTATATAATGGAGATGCAAAGTGGTGTTAAAGGAAGCAACTTTCCAAAGGTTCCTACACAGTTATAGTGTGACAGAACTGGGACAGTAAATCAGACCATTACGTCCCATTTTGGTAAACAAGCCATCATCCCATCCTTCTTATTAGTTACTTTTGCCTTGGCTGCTTTCAGAGTAATTCACTGCTTTTCTTCATAAAATACAAATACTTTATTTGTAAGGAAATACATTATTTTTTGTAACTTCACACTTAGACAGGCCACATATGGATTGATGGCCAACAGGGGGTTGCAGTTAGCGGCAGGGAAGGAACAGCGAGAACATTAAACTCAATTTACACTCCCTTGTGACAACCCGCTCTGGTCTTGCTCCTCAGCTGCCGGAGGTGTCCCAAGCATCACTTGGGAGTCGTCTGTGCTGAGAAGCTGATGCTCTGTGTGCTGGGGGTGAATTTGCAGCACCGAGCTCAGCAGCGCTAACTGCCTGGGAAGACCTGTAATCATGCTTCCCAAGCGGGATGTAGCTGCCTTTGCTTTCCTCTCCTCTCGCATTCCTCACGCCGTTGCGGCAGGGCAACTCACGTGCTGTCAACAGCTTCCTCTTGCAGACAAGCCTGTAACGAAACAATTCCCTGCATTTACTGTTGTGCACTAACGAGAGATGCTTATTTCTGCATGCTCCAAGTGATACTGGTCTTCTCCAAACAGCAGGTGGGGGGGACAAAATGTTGCAGCGGTGGCAGCATCTCTCCTGCAGCCCAGGGATTCAAAACTCTATTTGGGCAGTGACAAAGTGCACGAGCAAGAGGCTAATTCTCTGTTCCGCAGGGTTCAAAGGCTTTGTGCAAATCTCTTTGAAGTCAGTGAAGGACTTCTGTCACTTCACTGGGCTTTGAATCTAACACCAAATGCTCATTTAGTTTACAGTGTGTGTTAGTCTTTTGTTAGCTGGCTTGTGAATATGAAATGGTGCTGAGCGAACCTTCGGAGAATATACTGAATGTGCAAATTTGCACACTGATCTTGATCTTTTCAAAGCAATATGACTGTGGATATATGTTGAAATACCTCCCAGTATGTTGCAGAGACATTCCTCTTTGGTCTTGTGTGTGCTGTTTGTACGTGTTTAGTTGGCAGTATGAGCTCTGAGGTTTTCTTTTAAGTTATTCCACAGTACTTTAGGGAACTCAACTCTCATCACTAATAAAATAAAGCAAAACACTGGTAGGTCTTGCCTTGTTAACTGTTCTAGCTGTTGTGTTTCCCACTGTTCCAAAACATATAAAGCTTTATAAGATTTAACATATTCCCAGTGCAAAGCATGAATATTTGTAGGCAAAGAATAAGACTTCCCATTTTGAAATGTCAAAGCTATGAAATTGCTTTTTTGGCAGGCGTGATTAAGCCACACGGACTTCCAATAATGTTTTGTAAGCTTTTTCCTTAATTATGGCTTAATTTAGGTCTCTGAGTTTAATAAAAGAGAGCAGCAAAATATTTTTCATGTGGAAAATTTTGTTTGCATGGAATACAAATCCTGTATTCCTCGTGGATATGATTTTCTAGTGTGTTTAAACGTGGAAATCTCATATTTTTTCTTTGCATTTCTTAAAGCATATACAAAATAAAAATTTTATTTACTGATAAATTTATTTAGCTGATACTGTGTGTTTAATACAGAATTTTGAAGAAAATAGTTTGGAAAATGCATGTGATTACTTTTTTCCCTCCAAATGTCTTGAGTGAAATGCACATGAGGTTATAAGACATCAAGCAAGAAGCACAAGATTCTGTCTCAAGCAGTTACTGCTGCAAGAGACAAATTAGCAGCAATTTTGCTTTCATATAGTTGTTCTTAAATGCACCGTTCTGACAACAGCAATACATAGAATAATCTGCATAATTGTATTTATGTGGCGTTGATCTGTCTTTTCTAGAGAAAATCCCTTTTCCCAGATAAAATAATCTTCCATTCAGCTGTAAGTGGAAGAAAGCCTCTTTAGCAGCTGCACAGATTTAAGGGAATGTTTCTGCACAGACTTAATACAGAATTTTGATATGGACCTCTCAGTGAATTTGATTTTTGGTGAACAAAATACAGTAAGGGCACTAAAAACACCTTGCTTTCCTGTGCAGGTTGGATAACAGGATATTTACTCAAAAGAGAGTAAAGCACAGAGATGATGTGATTAAAATAAGGTAGATTTATTATTAGATTCTTTTAACAGCATATTTTCTTAAATTGATGTAATAAATGTCTCAGCCCTGCTCAAAGATAGAGTTTTGAACAGCTTTGAGCTCTTCCTGGCCTAATACTTAAGTAGAAACAGCAGAAGCGGTGGAAAAACAGGATCATTTTGGAAAAAAACATTCAAACCGTTTAAAATCCTCTGCCGTGATCATGCTTTTCTGACCCCCTGCAGCCTTGCATTATCAAACTGAGAATGTCTCAGTCTCCCTAATACTAATGTTTGAAATATGATACAAATAAATCATCTGAATAAAGTAGAAAGGAAAAAAAGTGGTTAACATCACAGCTACCTGGGGCCTGCTCCACTGGCACTTAGCCTTGCTAACATGAGCTTAGAGGTACAGTCATGGGCTCTAAAGCTGGGCTTTCTAGGAGAGAGAAACCCCTTGAAACTCAGAGGCTGAACATTTTTAACATCTGGGTTTGAATGGTGAAGTCAGCATCTGAAAAAGCAAATATCTGGAAAGCAGTTTGAAAACTGTTTTACTGAAGATGATGGGGAAATTGGGGAGTTTGCGGTGGGGCGTGGTGTGTGGTTTTATTTTCCAGATAAAGGAAAGTTCCCTGGGATGGCAGAAAGCAACGCCAGAGTCTGCTGTCTGTGTTTCACCTATCTTTGCTCTTCTTTGCAGGTTACATATTTGGGTAAGGTTTCCACAACAGGGATGCAATTTTTGTCAGGCTGCACAGAGAAACCAGTCATTGAATTATGGAAGAAGCACACGCTCGCCAGGGAGGATATTTACCCAGCTAACGCCCTACTGGAAATTCGCCCTTTCCAAGTCTGGCTGCATCATCTGGACCTCAAAGGCGAGGCGACAGTCCACATGGATACCTTTCAGGTAGCACGTATAGCCTACTGCACTGCTGACCACAACGTCAGCCCAAACATCTTTGCTTGGGTCTATCGGGAGATCAACGATGACTTGTCCTACCAGATGGACTGCCATGCTGTAGAATGTGAGAGCAAGCTGGAGGCCAAGAAGCTGGCCCATGCCATGATGGAGGCCTTTAAGAAGACTTTTCACAGCATGAAAAGCGATGGCCGGATCCACAGGAACAGCTCGTCAGAGGAAGTGTCTCATGAATTTGAATCTGACGATGGCTGACTGAACTCATTCRCAGTTCAGCAAAGGCAGAAATGGCCTAGGGAATGAGAGCTGATAGATGAATAAGCAACAATTGAAATCGGGGAAGGAAAGGACTGCCAAACACTTGTCTGACCAGCTTTTTAAATCAAAAGAGCAATTCAGTACCTACAGATATGCATCATTAAAGTAATTACGTTACATTGAACTCTGCTGCTGTTGTAAAAGTGAGAAAAAAGCTCCCTCCCCCATCTCTCTCACCCACCCATCACTGTCCCTTTCTCATCTCTGTAGTTCAGCTGCATACCATGAAGTAGAGTCATTCCTGTTTGTCTTATAAGACTGGTCAGGCAATTTTATTAGTTGTTCCTCTGGCATTCCTAGCTGGGGGCTGATGCTGATGCACAAGAGCAAGTAGACCTGAAGCCCTAGTGGTTCCCGAAGAATCTTTCTCCATGATGCATCACAAAAATCCTTTGACCGTACCTAGGCTAAGACAGCCATACATAGCCTTTTAGACTAATGGCCTGGCATTCTGCAGTTAATTCACATTTCACAGATAAAAAATGAAAGAAGATGCTTGTACGTACACATTATATCATATGCTATCCTTTATTTTATTCATTGTACCTATTTTCTTAATATACCTGCTGCCATGTCTTTCACCCAACACCAGTAGTTGCAGTTTCAGACTATATACTGCAGGATACCAAAAAGGGGTGGGCTAGGGTACAGCGAGCCAGCACCACTATCTGTGCATTTTCCAACCCTGACGTGCTCCGCAGGAGGGGGGCCCACTGGTAGGAGTTGAGGGACACTTGGGTCTGTCAGTGTTTGAACTGTGACTTCTCATCAACCTCAGGTCTGAAGTGATATGAGCATGGTAGCCTCAACTCTGTGTTACTGGTCTCTGCATTGCTGGTCAAGTGGCCCTGGTGGGATGGAACTGGTAGTGTCTCATCGCACAGCCAGGGCTGCATTACTGTAAAGATCAAAGGAAACGGTCCATTAGGAGTCAGGTTTGAACATCTGTTCTGGTTGAGAAGCTCGTGTTAAGAATCCCGTATTTTTCCTTGTCCACAGGTATACAGAGTCATGCCTTTCTTAAATGCAGATGTTTAATAAAACTCAAATAAAAGGAAAAACTTGTTTCACTTGATATTTTTTAAGGCTGAGAGCAGATCAATAGTTTGCAAGTAATGCTGCTCCTTTATACAATTTTGTTCGTAATTATGGTAATGTTAGGGGCACTAGGGCACCTTACAGAAGCCTTAAAAGAAAGCTAATCGAAGCAAATAGCTCTATGTCTGTGTTTTGTGGGTCTATATGTTTGTATGTGAGAGTGTATGTATGAGTCCAGTGTTAAAGCATGTAGATTGAGCATGGAGACTTATTGAGGAGGGCCCACACCTCTTGAAAATATGCTTGTTGCTTTACAATGTATGTAAACTATTCGCCAGCATAAATGCATTCATACTTTAATAAAAAAAAATGTTGAGTTAAAGCTTGGGAGTTTTAAGCTGTCTTTCCAGTGCAAACTGTGTGGTTTTGTTTTATGTGTGTGGGTTCTGTGTTCTTTTCGTTTAGTGGAATGAAAATGTTTATTTATTTCCATTTAGTATTACATCAGTCTCCATAAGAATTACCTTTAATATTTTTAAATTATTTTCTTTTAAATATTTAGGTAAATTATTGCTGTGAGATTTTTTTTTTTAACTTTGCTGTGTGTGGACACGATTTATAATTTCTGCTTTGCAGGAGGTGGCAGAGATTCCCCCCCCACATGCACCTGGCTGGTTGAAATGAGCCTGGTGAGTGGGAGCAGTATCTTGCTCTGCTTACAGAAATCGCAGAGTGGCTCAGGTGCAGCATTAGATGCTGGGATAGGGAATAAAACACCAGGCCAGCAGCTTCCAGAACTGCTTCTCTCTGAATCTTTGGGTCATCCAGTGTTTCCAAATACGGCTCTAAAAATGATTTATTTTTTTCTTCCCACAAAGCTCATTTGGAGGTGGAGGGTCATGTATGGGCTATATGCTGGTCAAAAAAAGAAAAAAAAAAAAAAAATCTGAGTCCTGCCACATATCTGTCTGTCTTTTTGACCAAAGGCAAAATTAGGCAAAACTTCCTTCAACTTCTGACAAATTATTTTCTTTTGCTCAGAGCTGTAATCATGTGTTAGTTTCTTCACTTGTTCGGATGCTCTGCCACCAAAGCTGCTGTGAATCAGCGTGTGAAATCCCGTTTCATCCCCTCAGCCAGATGTCCCTGCTGACAACAGAGAGGTTTGACTGCAAGTCCCAGCTCTTAACTGAGGGCTGCTTGAGTGTGGGAGGGGGAGAAGGAAGATACCAGCCCTCCTCACACACCGGAGCTGAGACGCCTCCTGCCTGCCCTACAGAGGGCTATGGCAGATGATTTGGGTTTGGGATTTCCACTTCTGGAGCAAATACTTAAAATCATGGGGTGTGTTCCTGCCGTGGGGGTGGGTGTGATCCTTCTGACTGACACAGCCTGCCCTTCTCGCCAAGCAGTCCAGGCCAGAGCACAACTGGACAGAAATGTTGTCATCATTTTATTTTTAATCATGGTCTTTCCTCTAACATGCTGGGATCTGCTGAAAGGATCCTATCTCCCTAAGTCACCTGCAGGTGTGGGTTATGCAAAGAATACCTTTGTTGGGGTTTTTGTTGTCTTTTTTTTTAAGGACAGTCTAAATTTCTGCGAACAGTGCTGGCTTTATTTGGGAGCAACACACAGAAACCATAGACAGAAATACAAAGGGTTGCTCCAATGTGCTTTTACTCTACACCCTGAAGTGGTGTCTTGCTGCTCCCCTTATCACGTCTGTGACTGGTAACATCTACCAGAAAGAGCCCTGGGCTATGGCATTACTCCCCGCTGTAGCCCACAGCCACGTGGTGTTACCCAGAACAGGAGTAATCTGGGAGTGTGATTTTAAACTGTTTTGTCTGCAGATCATTGTCTACGGTGATGCTCCATGTCAGGGCACGGCATCGTGCGTTGATGTTAGCAGCACTGCGGTGCACTCGCTCAGTGATGGGGATGCAGGTTACTCGGTTATGGTTTTGGACTGTCATATTTCATGGCTTGGTGTCAGAGAATCGATGCTTTTGGGAACACGGGGCTTGTCTGTTTGCTAGTTGCCTATGTGCATTTGGAAATCTGTTCCTAGGTGCTGATTAGGACCCTGAAGGGACCGTTATGTGAGGTGGCTGCCATGTGTGCAGCCCTTGCTGACCTTGCACTGATTTACAGTGGGTTGGGGAGTTCTCGCAAAAGTATTTGACGTTGTGGTGTCTGCGATAATTCCTCAGCATTTGGAGGCTTTGGATTACATGAGAATTTTGAATGATAAAARTAAAATACAAAGGAGAAAATTCTAGTCCTTGTGATTAGAAAATCAGACCCTTTGAAACATGAACCAGCCATTTTCTAAGGGTTCAAAGATGCAAGGGAATATGAGGGAATGTGAACTCCAGTTTGTCTTAGAAAACATAAGATTTGAAAAATAATCACTATCATGAGTTTGGATCCTTAGATAATTTGGAATTCAGGCCAAATCCCTCTGCATTATCAATACCAAATGTGTGATGCCATTTGCATGAAGGAGAAAAGCTTTTACTCCTAAACTATGAGCATATCAGTTATCACTGAATATCAGTTGCCAATAGATACCGGAATGAAACATCAAGTTAAACTTTTCCTTCAATTMATCTGTTGGAAAAGAAAAATCATAAAGTTTCCATCAGAAGTCACTTCCAGTTGGCTAAAGACTTTCCTTTTCAACTACAAAGAGCCCAGTTTTGGATCTCACTGCATCCCGCTGTGGGTTGACGAGTTCCTTCGGCGTCAGCCAGGAAAACACGTAAGGGATTTCTTTCCCTCTTCTGTTTGTAGGGGAGAGTAGAAAAGGGTCAAATATCTAAGTGTGTTATTAGAACTGCAGAAAAAGTAGAGAGCGTTTAGGTCATTACACCTCAACATCAATATGCAACATCACCAGTGTTTTGTCAAGGTGATTTTCATAATTTTTCTAACTACCTTAAGAAAAAAAGTAAGTGTTATTCTATATAGAGTAAGTTTGTTCGGTTTTCAGGCTCTGAAGTCTAAATAGCTTCTGTTCATACCAGGTCTTCTGTGGAGCTGTGAGTGAATGATTGTAGCTCAAGAGCAGTTGTGCAACACACCACACTAGCGAGCACAGGTTGCTCGAGAATTGCTTAGATGTGTATGGGTTTTTTTGCCTGTGGGGGAAGGAGGAAAGCAGAGAATCATTTCTTTCACATTTTAAACTCAGAGGCCCCTAAGAACAGCTTAATGTTTTGTTTTGTTTTAAAAACAACACCCAAAATGCAACCAAACAAAAAAACCCTCTGCAGCTGGTTCCACTCCCTAACTTTACAGTAGTGAGTGGTTTCATTTTTACATGAAAAATCAGTTGGACGTTGCCAGTGAATTGCATTTAATTTTCTTAAAACCTGCAAATAAATGGCATGTGAGTGAGAAGCCTTTGATACAGAGGCAACCCCATATCAGTCTCTTAGAAAACTTTACATATATATGTTACTCTTGGAAGCTTTGAGACTTCAATATCCGTGTATTCACAGTGGATTTTATTTGAACTGTAAGGTTCTCTGTGTGTCTGTGTACACATATGTATATGCGTATATATACATACACATGTACACACACACATCTTGAAACATGATGCTTGTTAATAAATATTTTCTGTATGATGGACACATGTAATGGTACGTGTATGTGTGAAGGCAATCTTGCATGTTAGTGTTGAGATAACTCTATGGTTTACTTCTTAAAAAGTCCTTTTTCTTTAGTGGGAAGCAAATTAACTTGTCTATCTACATGCAAAATTTGATATACTATATGCATTATTTACCATTTACCACCAGAGCTGGCCTGCTCCATGCCCAATTAGCTGCTGTAAGAATGATGTACGATTGGGCTCATTTTTCCCTGTGGCAGTGAATTATTAATTTGTGTATAATTGGGAAGTGATAGCTTACATGTATGGTTGTTACCCTGTAGACTAGAGTGTTCAGTCTGCCAAGAGTTTACAGTAAGAGAATATATCCTTTTGTGAAAATAGGGACATTCATTATACCTTTTTTCCTAATGTAATTTTAAACAGATACAGGGTGTTTTTTAAAAGTTCCTTTTTTGATAAAGTCCATTAAAATGCTTCCTTCCTTTCATGGTACAATTGATCATCACTGGCTGCTTTTACCCATTGCCCCAAGGCTCTTTTATCTCCATGACGTGACTTCTGTGCTGCCCTGGGGCCAGGCTGGGGGAAAGCCGGGGATCGTCCCTCCCGCCCCAGCGGGGCACATGGGCCAGGTGCTCGTGTCCCTGTTGCTGCAGCTGCAGGGAGTCTGGGTGCCTGCGCCAGGGGCGCGGTGTTTGCAGGAGGCTGGGCTGGGACAGAGGAGTCGCTGGGTAGCCGCAGGAGGCTGTAAGAAAGCTGGGTCAGGCTGCTGGTTTGAATTTTTATAACTAAGTTGCTCTAGGCTAAGCTTGAAGTTTGGGAAGACCTCTCTTGTATGGCAGTAATTCATTGTAAGTGCCACAACAATTTCTTCAGTTAGGATTGTAATTAATTTTGATCAGGGCTGTTAAAGCAGATACAATGATTTATTGAAAATAGTTGTATGTTTGGAGAGATGTTATCCTGTCTTCTGCAGTGCCTTCCCTGAAAAGGGTTGTGAAATATGTTGGAATCACAGACATGATGCTCGTGCTGACCATGT
Organism: Phoebastria nigripes; assembly: GCA_035582835.1. NCBI lineage: Eukaryota > Metazoa > Chordata > Aves > Procellariiformes > Diomedeidae > Phoebastria > Phoebastria nigripes. Next base: position 21,059 of record JAYKAV010002911.1, on the reverse strand, counting down.
GCTGCAAATGGGATTAAAGCTGCAGGCTGTTAAAGCTGCAGGAGGGGCATGGCAAGGCCCCAGCAGGGGAGTATGAGTCTATGGGATAATGGAGATGGCCAGGCTGAGATTTTTGCTGTCTGAGCATGAACTGGGTATGTGAAAACCTGGGTAGTTCATCATTCTTCAAAGGGCTTCCCCAAACCGAACAGTACAGTGAAGATTGAGGAGTGAGGATAAGCTGTTGGAGAGCTTTCTGCCATCAGTTCAGCAGAGATCCCCAGTACAGTTGAGTGATAGGAAAGTCTTCACCGGAATGAGTGAATGTGATGTGCTCGGCTTCCACAGCAGCGATGGGGTTAGGGATGCCAGGGCCAGTGCCTGGAGGCAGTTGGGTTCGTGCGGGTTGGACTCCTGCCCAGTGCCGGGACTTCACGGGGTGCGTGCAGCAGCAGCGAGTTGCTGCGTTCTGGTGGGACGTGCCCGCAGCAGGGTGCTCGGTGGGCTCCTCGGGTGGCACCGTCTCTGTCCGTTCTCCTTTTCCATCAGTTGGTTGATTTCAAATAGTTACGTACCTGATTTACCCCGCTGAAAGAGAGAGGAGCTTCAAATCGTGTATCTCGGCAAGAGATGTGGGTTGCTGCAAGCTCTTTTCAGAAAAACTGGAAGTGACAAAGTAGGTTTCTAATGTACAACTGAGGAAGCGTTAAAAATACTTGGAGTAGCAATCTCTATCCACTGAGCAGGTCCTGGTAGTGCATTTGAAGATAATCCTAACGCTGTGCTAACAGCCTAAGGAGACGAAGCCCGAGCCTGGCGCAGGAACATTTTAGCAACAGGTCATGTAGGCAGTAGGCATGATTTCCAGTTATTGCTAGAAAGATGGGAGRGGGTGTCTGGGGGGTGATTGTTTTGGTTTTTTTAATGTCTGTGGAGGTAGGTGTATGTGAAAAGGCTGTTAACGTTTTCTCATCAGGAGAAAACTGCTCACGTATTAATGCAGTGACTTGTTTGTGTGTTTACATTGGCAAGGTGAAAACACATATTGAAAACATGCCATTAGAAAGAACCCAGCTCTGATGGCAAAGAAGTGCCTTTTAATTACTGGGCACGTCGCGTGGTACAGAATCCACGTGTCCCTTCACGAGGGGACTATTACTGTGCAGACTGGAGCATCTCTCTCCTTTCCCAACTTCCACCATCAGAGTGGGAAGATAGTACTAGATAACTTTTATCTATTATGCTTTGATTTGAGTTGTGCATTACGTTCTGTTATTTTCCTGTAAATTGTATTGCGCTTGGAAAGAGAGGAAACATTATAATCCTATGAATAATGCATAATGTGGCTGGTATGTTTTTCTGTGAGCAGTATAGATTTTCTGAGAATGACAGACAGGAGTGGATTTCATTCTTGGAAAGCGAGTAATTTTTCAAAGTTGATATGGGTCATGTGCATGTGAAAAAGTAAGTTACTGCTATCTCAAATTAGTTACCTCTCATTCAGAGATAGTAGAAATTGTTTTAGACATAATTACTGAGGATATAATTAATCAAGGTTTTCTTGCACAGTTGTGTTAAATTGTTGTGGCTGAGTGCTTAGTACCATGCCGGTGCTCCCTGGCTTGGTCTCATCTGTAATGGATTCCAGATCTGGTGGTGTCACGTAACAACAGCTTTTCCAGATCCCAGGACAATAATGAAATACTCGGAGGAACTTCAAAGGAAACTCCTCTAGAAAGGAAAAACGAGGTTAAATGATGATATAGTCAACCGTGGGATATTTTTATATCCATAAAAGATGTCAGGCCTATCCCAGTGCAGAAACGGGTGAAATCTGAAACTCTGCTTGACTAATAGATGCTTCACAGCTACCCAGGCTCTGCGAAACGGTTTGGGACCTGATTCTCTCTGGGGTTTCCAGGTGGACTTCTTTGTGTTTTTTCGAGTCAACTCTGGCCACACAAAGAAAAGGTGTTTGTGTCTCCCTTCCCTGTTTCTAATAGTCTTTGCTATTCAGTAGCGAGGGAATGGCCCGGTACGAGCTGGAGCCAGGTTTACTGTGAGAGGAGCTGTGTAATCCCTGCACCCGCTCCTCTGCCACGGCTCGGCTGTCCTGCTTCGCCTGTCCTCGGCGTCCCCGGGGGGAGGTCACTGTCACTTCCAATGAACCCTGCTCTGCTCCCTGGGCCATTGCAGAGTCTTCTGCAGGTAGCGTGCTCTGATTAAATTTGCGTAACCTGTCAGAAAAATACCTCTTTTCCTACCAGTGTTGTGGAAGTGTTTATACAGTAATGCATTAGTCTGTGCTGAGCAGAGGGGGAAAGGCCACAGTCTCCTTCCTGCAGTTTGCAGAAGGATGACCAACAATAATTGCCCAGCGTTTACTAATTGACTCGTTACAGATCTCTGCTGGTGTGCATGCAGAAGGAGAACCACACCTGTACCACCTCAGGTCGTTAAAGTCTTGATGTCAGGATGGTGGCATGGGACTGGACTGGTGGTCCCAGTTGGCGCACGCGTCTCTGGGACAGCAGCCACTGGTGGGCATGCGGGAAGGCATGTGGGGCCAGGACAGCCCCGGCGTCGCTGGCTGTGGGGTGCTCTTGCAGCTCGGCCGAGCCACGGGCCGGGGTGCCTGGCAGGCTGACGGCACTTCATCTCATTGCAGGATGAAGCAATGCTGAATTGTGCTGAGCTTTCCTAAGGCAGCACCGTCTTGTGCAGCAGGTCRCTGCATTCCCTGTGCCTTACTTACGGAAATCCTACTTTATGCCATTAGAAACGTTAAGAACAAAGAGTTTCAGCGTGGTTCACATTTTGCCTGCGCGCTGCAGTGGGTCTCAGCTAATTCATYAGCAGCGGTTTGTTCTGCTTGAAATCCTGGAGAACGGCTCCTCTCCCAAGGTATTTCTTCCGCCTTAATTGCCAAGTTATAGTGAAATATGAGGTTCGTTGTTGTCTGCTGGAGCACTGGGGATTCTGTTTTGTTGGCACATTTTTCATGACCTCGTGTCAGCAGCATAACTAGGCTATGAGATAATTTGTATGCTTTAGATGAGCAGCTGCATGCATCTTAGCTGGAGAGAGAAGTAAGTGTGATCAGTCCAGCGGAGTTAATTAGGTAAAACAGAATTAACTCTAATCTTGTAGGTTAAGTGATGTCAGACCATGCAAGATGTATGTAACTTTCATGCAGGTGGAAATCAAAATGGTCTGAACTGGTATACACCAAGATTTAATAAAAATGAGAGAAACAATAGCTGCAAATGTGGAAAAAAAAATCTATAGCCATTTAACAGCTGAAAAGGAAAAAGTGTTGTACCCTTATTTCCCTGTGGTTCTGATGCTTTGGTTCTGCCATGGCTTTCCACTCATTTCCTAATTAAACAGTTCTGAGGTTGTAAGGAAGGAGGACCGCTCTGCAAGCCCCATTCCTCGTCCTTGTGCTGTTGCAGGTGTCGCACGGTTATCACAGGCTTTTGGAAGCTATTGAATTTACTGACATTTTGTTGGCAAGAGGGATGAGGGTTAAATAGTATAGGAAAAACAGAAGAAGCAGGCTTGTAATGGTGTCTGGTAATCCTTAAACTGCCTCTCCTGTGGAAACTGTGTGAGTTGCTTTGAGGAACGATGGAGGACAGATTCTGCGCCAGCTTTTGCCCTGCATGGGAGGTAACCAATGCTTTGACAGGAGACCTGGTCTCCGAGATGTCACCCTGAGGAGAAAATGGTTAGACATTAGCTCTGTACTGATAGTCACAGCATTTTTTTTACGTATTTCTGATAAAACTCAATGTATTGAGTGTGTTTTCAGTGTGTAATATTTGGGTGGAGGAGTCTCGTCTTACCTGTCTTTTGGAAATCTGGGAATTACCTTGAGAAAAAGATTTAGGGCTATCTAGTATTTGTAGTTCAGAAAAGCAGCAAAAGCATGTTATTAAACCTGCTTTTATTGAGTTTTATTGAGCCACAATATCTGTCATCCTGGGCATCCTTGACAGCTTACATGGTTTGGGTGCTTCCATGGAGGAGGATGAAAATACAAGAAAAAAGGCCCCGTAGTTTATTATAACAATGCAATTATTGTAACTTGTAGTGTGTGATGAGGTGTCACCTCGCCAGGTCTTTCTGCCACGTGCTGCCAGGGGGGAGCGACATGGTGGGGGAGGCCAGCTCCCTGTCCACCTGCCAGAGATGATGCGATCGGAGCTGGCTCCACTGTCAAAACTAAGCCATGGTACAGATAAACGTAAGCATAAAAAATAGGTGGGAGACTTGTGGAAAAACCTTACCTTGGTGCCTACCGCACGGAGCCCGGTGGTCATGACAGAGCTCCGCCTCCTTATGTTAACGCCCTATGCCAGCATGAGGTACCAGATGTTGTAAACCCCAGTCCCTTGTCTGACTGATGGTTTCTGGGATGCCATACTGTGGCACATCGCCTAAAAGGAAAAGGAGGGCAATCATTGCGTTCGCATGTCATTACCGACTTGAAAATTTACACGGGATTGTCACATCATGAACATTTTTAAACCAAGTGGGGATTGCAAGATTTTGTCCAACACAGTAATAAATGAACATGCGGTAGCAGAGAGCATATCTCAGGAGAACAACAGCAGAAGTTAAAGGCTCCGTTCTGCAAAATCTCATTACCCCATTCTCGTTTGTTGGTACTTGTTTCTAAATTCAAGGAGTCCCACAGTGAAGTGCCAAGATAGAAAATCTCATGATGCAAGCAAAAGAAAATGAGTTTAATGAGTGCTGCATGTTCTACATCCCATAATTTTATCAGTAAGCTCTCAGACTTCTAGAAATTGCTCTGAAATTGGCAGCCCAGACTTAATATCTTCTACCATTTTGCCATCACATGCAATTTTAGTTCTCAAGTGACTCCAATTTTAAACTCCCAGTGATTTAAACAGCTGCATTGTGCAAAGGCTGGAGTGAGGACATGCTTTTGTAATCAAGCAGCCCAACTCTAAATGTTATGGCATGATGGTTAGTGTGCCATTCAAACTATGCCCCATTACACAGAAGTGCATTCCTTTGATTTTACCAAAGAGACCATAAATATAACAAGAAGCATAGCTGGAAAACATGATTTCATGCCTGGATTTTTCAGCTCCTTGCTACTACAAAGAATAAATGAAGTGGTCTCTGAAAGGGGCATATCTTTGCAGTGAATTATGTTTATATTATTTGTATGGCTAGCAGAGCTCATCATTAAGCTTACCAGAAAATATATGCCTGTTACAACGTTTAGAGAAACAGGGAACTCAGTTTTCAAATCAAAAGAATAAGAATGTAACTTCCTGTTTCAGTAGTTTAATACGGTGGAGGCTTAGGGCGTGGGGAGAGGAGGTTATTATGCTTGATGTAAAAATGTAAAAGATGTTCCATAAATGCATAAATAAAATTAATCATCAGCAGTCATATGCTTGGCAAACTGTAAGGCTTATTTGCCTTAAAATTTCTTATTGTATCCTTTCCCTTTCCCCCCAAGGTGATGTAATGTTTTCATCTCTGAAAACCTGGTTTCAAGAAAGATTTGGCTCCAAAATGGAAATCTGCTTTTGATTCAACATTAGGTCCTAGCAGACAGTACTTTTCAGTCCCATTTGTTTGATCACTGCAGCCTTTCTTCAAAAAAAGGCCCAGTGCGCGTTGCCAGCCATGATGGGCAGTATATAGCCTGCGTGTGGCCTCTGTCAGTAACACTAAAGCTTACCCAGGTTCTATCATTAGTTCACCACTGACATGAAATAACTGAATAAATGCAATCAAAATTTCAGAATAAAAATGAACAGCTATACCATCTGGCATTAGTGAAGCAAAAAATAAAACAGCATGCACAGGTACCATAATTGAGAATTTAATTTGGGTAATTAAGTTTAATGCATAATAAAATTTTATAGTAAACATTTAAAATGCTCCTAAAAATATAAGGGCTTATTTGCTCAACGTTTTATAGAAAGCTACTTATTACAAATAGACCTATTGGGTAATTTTGCACCGTGAGTTTTTATGTGGAGTATTGACTTACATGAAAGCCCAAGTGCAAGCCATTGGCAAGTGATTTCAGCTGGTGTTGGATTAGATCCAGTGGGGCAAAGGGCAAGCTTCATGCCAGCTTTAAAAATGTAATTGCTCTATTGCAAACCTCAAATCAAGTATTTTTCCTTGCCAACATTGGTGATTCTTCCCCCCCCGCCCCCCCTGCCAATATCCAAAAATAGATATTACTTTCCCTCCCCCCTCTCCCCTTCCCACCCTCATTTTGCTTGGTGCTTCCCTGCGTGGTGAACCTGGTGTCCAGGCACATTCCAGCAGTGTTTGCACCAGCCAAAGGCAAAACAGTACTGAGCCGGCTCCTGCCCTTGTCCCACCAACACTGCTGTCCTTGGGACCGTCAGTAGTCAGCAATCCTCCCTGCCACTGCTGCGCCGTCTTGCCGAGGGCAGGTTGGATGCTGTCAGTGACAAAGAGGAGATGATGGAGAGATGAGCCCTGGCTGAGGTTGCGGTCAGATGGACCGGTGGGGCTGCAGAGGGACAGTTAAAGGCTCCTTGCAGCTCTCCGTTCCCGCTTCCTTCTCAAAACATCTTTGGATGGGCTGGTGGCAGTGCCCGTATCAAAGGACATTTGCTAAGGAGATCAGAAGAAAGGTTTAATTAGGTTAGTCCCACCTCTGATTTTCAGTGCTTGGGTTGATAGCCCATGGGCCCCACTGAAAGCGTGTGAATAAATGGGCTTCAAGGCAGTGGATTTCGGACGTTATCAGAAATAAGGTAATAACAATAATGCTGGGCTGCAGATTAATGCCTTTAGAAATGTTGAGATAGTGCTAGCAATTTGCTAAATTGTTTATGGGTTAACCACAGCTTCAAGGCTGAGTGTGCTGTACTTCACCATCAGCTCGCTCCAGAGAATCAGGAATTCTTGTCTGGAAGCAGCTCAGAGGCGCCGGGCATGGGCAGGATAATGCCAGTGGAAAACCCAAGGCAAATTGTGCAATTTTACATTTATGTGGGTACGCAGCCAAAAATTCTTGTGTGCACTTCAAGGATAGCAAATACTATTTTTTCTCAGATGTAAATGTAAGAAGACACAGTAAAATGTAATATGAGTCCCTTCAGTAACCGGGAATTACCATACCAGGCAGAACAGTGCTCCGTTTTGTGCATTGTCAGGTCTTTGAAAGTGGCTTGTGCTCCAGGCTACAGATGATGGTCCTGTAATGCTTATACCTGCCCACTGGAGGACTTTTTTATCCAGTCTCATCAGTCTGCCCTGAAATATGAGTGTTTACATCTTTTTAAACCTATTTACCTCATTCAGGACCATCTGATGTTCTCTCTTTCTGTGGAAATGCCTAATTTGTATGTGAACCCTATTAAGCTACTGAATGCAATGATAACGTGGCAATGAGTTAATAGGTTATGCACAGGCTGTGCAACTTTTTTTTAAATCAATAGTAAATCTTTAAAGCTGTTTAAAATCTGTTTTCTCCCCTGTGCACAATTCTTTGCTCTGACATAGTGATAATGGGTAAAATCACCCCATTCTTTCCTGTTCTGCCATTATTTATGCAACTGAATATGTGCCCTTGTGCTTGTGTCTACCCCAAACTGAAAACTTAGCATATCATGGCTGATTTTTATTTCCTTTCTATAGGTCTCCAAGTTCTGCTCTGTACTGTCTGTAATAGGGACCAACCACTCAATCTGAGTTGCAATAAAACTCTCAATATTTCTTTTAGAGTGGTGCTTCCATTCTGGGCAGATCCTCTGCCTTGGTACTGGAGAGACTGCTACAGACTTGCACCAGTGGAAATATTTAAAATCATCCAAAGCATTTGAACACCTGGTGGTTTGTTAGCAGTTTCTCAAGCTCGACAAGCATCAGGAGAAGAAATATGGCCACAAGCACCTGGAGACTGGTGGGCAGCGCGTTTTGGGGCAATGCTGGTTCCTGAGGCTGGCCGGGGATTATTCCTAAAAACCTCCCCTTGCTGACAAATATTCTTGTCCTTCAAGTTTTTTTACATTGACTTTCTAAAGTCAAGCACTCCAAAGTTCAGAAATGTCAAACATAAGGCTATTTGGACAACTTTAACTCAGCTTTATTTTGCCAGTGAATGGCAGACACATTGATTACGCACATCTGTTTGGTGAGTGCGTGGTATTACAGCACTCAAGGAATGCTGCAGGGCTTTGCATGAAGGCTCCTGCTGTCTTTGTAAGCCCTGCTCCTGTTTGCAACAAATGAGGGAGTCAAGATGTGGCTGGGAAAGAGAGACCAGATTGATGGTGGAGATACTTGAATACTAGCCGAAAATATAATGTAAAAGTAGACCCGGCTTGAATAGGTTTATGGCAGGGGCAAGAAACCCTAAAATTGAGGTAATGTAATAATGAGTTGAGCTGGGGTAGATGTCCAGAAAGCTGCTTTCTGTTGATACCATTACTTGGCCTGTTGACTCCTCCATGGTTTTCTCACTCGAGTTTTCTGCATTCAGGGTTGTGGAGCTTGTTCAGTTTCCTTGCTCAAACGCAGGTGTCAGCAGCCCCTACAACTGCTGTGTCCTCTCACATCCTCTGGTTTTTTTGCCCCTTAAGATGACCTTTCCTATCAAATAAACCAACTCCCCCAAAACAGATTTTCTTTCATTGCGCTTCTCGCTCTTCCCGTACGCTACGCTTGCTGTCCCACGCAAGGTCTGGGCTCTCCGTTTTGATCATGGGAGTGTGGCCCAGAGGCCATTGGTGTTCACTGTGGGACACACGGCAATGGGACTGTGCTTTTCACTCCTTCCTTGGGCACCACTGGATATTAGTGGCACCTGACATAAGCGCTGTTTGAACACCTCTATGCTTCAAGAGAAAACCCCTCCTTAAAACCTCTATGACGGTGGGAAATGGGGAGACTTTTATCCTCCGTGTTGATGTGGTCTAGGGTGCCAGCTTTCAACACACTGGCAGCTACAGCYGAGATCATGGAGCCTTTTGCTGTGCCCAGTTCTGAGGATGATGTGACCTGCTCCCGAGAATATGTTGTGGAAAAGGCGCAGGTAAGCATTATCCTATAGGTTATGTTGGAAAAGACTTTTTAAAGCAAAAAGTCTTACAGGAAAAGGTAAGAACAGCCGGACCCCTGGTTTGTGTGGTCTCGGTGCTTCGTTCGACAGCTGGATCCTTTCAGCCAGGAATGTCTCATCTTTGGCTTTCATCCAGTTGCGTGAAACCTTATCAAAGCCATAAATATTACCTCAGCCCTTGAACTGGACCTGAAGGGGAAGTGAAAATCCCTCCATCCATACGCCTTGGAAAGGTAGGATTTGCAAATAGGTCTTTTCGTTATGACTGTGAAACAAAACCCTTTTACCAACAACAAACCTGGGTACACCTAAAATACAAATCCCAAATGCAATACTTGAGCCCTGGTCCTAGTTGATGGAAATGATGAATATGTGATGTATTGGTAAGTCTTGTCTATGGTGCGGTAAATCTGTCTAAAATTTTGTAGGAGTTCCCCTACAGTGCACTATCTTGTCAATAAATCATCTCAAGTCATAGAAACAGGACAAAGCAATGAAGATGCCATAACTGAATTGTAGAGCAGAAGCTAAATAATTTCTGACAAGTATTCATTTTATATACATATATAAGCATAGTGCACATTAAAAAATACATATAAAATATATATTTCTATAAAATCTCATTACAGGGCATGTCAGGTACACAGGTTTATGTGTAGAGTACAGCTTCTTTACATAACTACAAAAATGTTCCACAGTGCTTTGTTGCTTTTAACAAGTCTGGTCTTAAAACCACACTTCATAACCTTGAATATCCATGTTTTGAACTGGAATGTTTTATAGCAGGTTTTTTTATGGTCGTTTTCTCACTCATAAAAATATCCGTATGTTTGACATAACTATGAAAAAAATATTTTCATCCATTGCGATTGATAATGGGTATTTTTTCACTAGTTGGCAAGAGAGCTATTAATCTGGAATATATTAGTTTCAATTGATTTGGCAATTGTTTGTGATTTTGCACTCTGATAGAACAGTTGTTTATACGTATTTTGCATAGCACTATAGATACAAAACCTCTGCCAACTTGGCTGAAAAAAGTTATTCTCCCTGTTTTAGTCTTAAATTGCAGCATTGGTATTAAAATGGGCAAGCTTGAGAAAAATAAGCCACGAAGAGATAAAATTGCCTTGAAAAGGAAATATGGCATTCACTTAAGCAATTCTTTTGTCTACAAAATATTCTATGTAGATTCTTGTATTGCTTTGCCAGACTGGGTTGCTGGGTGCGTACAGGACAGTTTGACAACCGCAGAGGTACCAGAAGGAAATGTCTCGATGCTCAGTATCACAGAAGCATTTCCAGGCCATGCCTGTTAAGCAAACACATAGATCTGTAGCGAAATCTAAATGAGGCTTATTTGGGAGACTTAGAAATCTGTTAAAATAACATCATATTGTCAATACAAGTCTTAACCCTTATGTTGGGGTTTCCAGTTGATGTCAAGTGTGGTGTTTGAGATACGCACTCCTCTCCAATGTGAGAGGGTGGAAACTTTCAACTCATTTCATAGCTCTGTAGGAGCTAGTAGATGATATTAATTTTATTCATTATTGCAAATGCTGCAGCTACACTTTACCTGCTCAGTGTCCTATTTATGGCCTCTGGCCCACCTCTGTGGTCAGCTTCCATATGTAACGCTACTGACAGTAGAGTGGCTGCCTCAGCCCACAACGTGGGAGTGAGCGCTTGCAGCGTTAGGCTTTGCAAAGCATTGAGAAAAGGCAGGTTTGCCGTTAGTGGCAACCCACTACTTGTGCGTAAAGAAAACCCTTGCTTTCTCTGGTAATTAACAAGCGGCATAACATCTCACCTGTGAGTCTTCCTGGGACTTGGTGGGCAGCCTGCTCAGCTGACCGGCCCTGCTTTGTTCAATGGACTGATAACCACGTTATTTAGCACTGTACGGCAAGTGAAACCTTCACTGCTGCTGCATACTCCAGCAAAAGCGTTTGCTACATAGCTCTATTAATTACAAATTGAAGGCATCCACATATTCAGGATGGCAACATTTTCCCCGGGAATGTGGGAGATATTTGGCATTACCAACTTCAAAGAGGGGGAGAGGGAGAGAAGGAATTTAATTCTGCTTGTGTATGAGGTAATGTCAATTCCTTGCAGTCAGGAGACTGGGGCTTAATTGATATCATATGGCTAACAAGTGTACTCCAAAGCCAGCCTCATTTGATTGCTTTTTAATAACTAATAACTCTCGGTGGGAGTCCAAAATATGTATGTATAAAAAACCATGCTGGAGCTGCCTCTCTTGCCTGCCAACACTGTTACTGAAACAAATCTGTACCTTTCGCAGTCCTGGAATAGACACCAGCAGTGGCTGGACACGTACTCTCTCCGCCAGCCCCGGCCAGGAGCATCTGGCGGAGCTGCAGAGAGGTTGCAGGGTACGTCCCCGCTGGCGGCAGCGGTTGTCCGCTCTTGCTGGGGTTTGTGTCGATCTGCGGCTGGAGCGGGGACTGGATCCCTGCTGGTATTCTCCCCTGCCTGCCCAGGCCAGCTCCACGTAAGCACGCCTGCCCACAGCTGCAGAGCTTGCAATGGTAATAAAGAGCCACTGAGTAATATTTCTGTCATGAATCGTTTTTCCCGTGGAATTCATTGCCTTCCCGAGGCGCAGATCTCAGAGCAAGGAATCGTCCTCTGTGATGGGGCAGGAGACTTATAAAGGGTTCAGCTCCCCAGTCCCCTTCGGTAGCCTCCACGCTGCCCTCCCCAGGTGCTCAGAGCCTCCCTGCTCGCTCCCGAGCCCACGGGCAGCCGCTGGGGTGGCACTGGCTGTGCTGAGCAGAGGCACCGGCAATGTCCCTCGGCCCCAGCACAGCTGCCTACAGTTGGGTTTCCCTGAACAACCKATTATACAAAAGCTCTGCCTGCAGAGCAGGGTCTGGGTGCAAGCAGACTTCTGCAGAGCAGGGTATATGTAAAAGCGTGACATATTGATTACAGCTGACAAAACCAGAGGCCAAGTCCCACTTTCTTCCCTTCTCTTCCTGAAGAGGAACAAGAGGATTTGACGGTGCCACTGCTGTGTCACACAGTGCCACGTGCCTCCCTCCCACCCGTCCTCCCAGCAGGTTTCCCCCTCGCTTATTTAGTGGGTGAGTGGCCAGGGCAGGGCCATGTAGGACCAGAAGTCATGACCACTGGCTGGCTTCCCAGGCCACCTCAGTCACTGGAAGTGGGTTGTGAAGCGGCTGCCATTCTAACTCTTGGCAGTTAAAATACAGGTAGGCGAGTTACCTGAACACGCTGTGACTTAGAGCGGTGCCGAGGAGCCTGCTGTGAGAGCTTGTGGGAGCTGAGTGGCTGCAAAGGGCAGGCACTGCCAGGGCAGCGCCTGGGAGGAGCTCCCATGCTGGTCGTCGGACCTTCTGCTTTATGGCATTTGTGAAACTTCTCAGGGGAGGTTTTCAGGCTTCAGTTTGTGTTTTGAGCTAGAAGTGACTGTGGGGAGGATGGGTGATAGTACTTTATTTTTCATGAGGTGCCCTGTTATGCAATTTAGAGCACTTACAGTACTTTCCTTCCTTAGATAGTTTTAATATCTATCTAGGCAGAGTTCAATGCACCCAAAGTTAAGAAATAACAGAGTGAAGTTTCCAACAACATAAATATATCTTTGTTTGAGGTCTTTTTTTATGGCCTATTAAGCTAAACATTTAACTAGGAAAGAAGAAAAGCAAATGCCATGTTATATACATGCCGCACGGCTGAGTAGAAGATTGTAGCAGTGTATTTCATTTATCTAGTGAACTGGGAGATGTCAAGAATGGGGAAGGGACCATTTCCTCTCTGATTTGGCAGATAACCAGTGTTGGTGCACTTCTAGGGGCACTTAGTGTATGGACTTAAATTAAATTTGTGAGACTATTATTTATTATTGGAAAACTGCAATTCGAGTAATACAGAGGGAGATAATTTACAGTAGCATGACATGTCTCAGCAAATTTTAAGGTGGACTGTTTTGGCCGCTGTCTTAGACCTCAGTCTAATTTTGGATAAGTTTTCTACTCTGCATGTTAAGCTGGCAGGGCCTGACAACAGCAGTGTACCTACTGACACTGCCCTAATACCGGGTTAATGGCGTGGAGCCAATATGATTGAAGAAACTCTTATACTGAACTTTCAGCCTAATATTTAGGTGTAGGCTACAATGATTGGCTTTTCAACACTACAGATGCAAGATGAGCAAATAACATTAGTTTTGTTTCCGACATAGGGAAAAACAGGATAGCAGTGGATGGTTGATGCAACCTGACTTTTTAATGATAACCCCCATAAATGCAAAGAGCTAAGCAAGTAGGTGATATGTAGGGAAATGCAAAGTTACTTGTATTTCAGTCATATATAGAGATTAAGATGATGTAAGATATCTCGTTCTTTTCTAGTATTGAAATATCTCTCCTGATGGAAGCTACTCTGGATTGATGCCCCTGTGAGAAGAGAGTCAGGACCACAGTGGGCACACATCACAGGTGTTTTGTAAGGTCCATCTCCTGAATGGTTGCAGGGACCATTTCCATGTGAGAACCTGTGATTAAAAGCGCCGCTGATGTGGGTCTGTTCAGCAGAGTTACATAGGCAGGGTTCAGCTGGGAGTTCTCTGTGTGAGGGAATTGAACTCAACAGGAGTTGTGCCTTTTAGCTCATTACAGTGCGCTGGAGAAAGTGTTGTGGAAGGCTGGGGAACCTGGCTTAAGGCCACTGAAAGTCAGGGGTAAGACACTGTTATCTGTTCATCTTGCAGAAGTCTGGAGACATCAGGAGAGTGCGGGTAAGTGCAAAAGTGTTTTTTGTTTCTTTGTCTGGACTTGGTTTTGTCTGGGGTTTTTTGGGTTTTTTTTKGTTTTGTTTTTGTTTGTTTGTTTGTGGTTATTTTGGGTTTTTTTGTCCAGTGGCCCCAATGCTGAAAAAATGCTGATCCTGTGTGTCTTTCATTCTGCCCATGATAAAAGACTGTCCTCGCTGTGGTTGCATCTGGGTTGGTGTCAAAAGGAATTCAGATGGCTTGTGTCTATAATCAAAGCTAAAACTGGGCAAATTATGCTTGGGATAATTGATACGTATTTGATTTCTATCACTTAACAAGAGGATGCAGGAGCAGGATTAATTCAAACGAGTTTGCAGGAAGGGTATCAAAATCCATACACTGAAAACAATTAATGAGGAACCTCTCCTGGGATTATTAGAAAGACTACCAGGAAGATAGCAAATTATGGAAAATTAAAGATACTTGATGCAGGGCAGAAGAAGGAAAACAAAAACCAGGCTGGATAATTAATGATGAAAACAAAATGGTATTCTATTTGGGAAGAAAATAAACACATTGAAAGAGTCCAGAGGTACTTCTGTGAATAGAGACTGATGACTGGGGCACTTCCACTGTTTCTATGAAGCACAGGCAATGTTTTAAAATTAGTAGAAAAATGATGAGCTTTTAAAATTATTCCTCAGAAAAGCAGAGGTGAAATGCTAAAAATGGCTATTTTGTGTTGCAAAAGGGAAGAAAAATTACTGCAGTGTCTGTTCCTTTGCTATTCCCCCTTCTCCAAACTAGCAAAGGTAACAGGGCCATCAGAGCACGCCTGCCCTTCTCCCCGCTTCCTACAGACGGAGAACGGGGCCGGTTTGCAAATATCATTCCTGGAAGCAAGGTCAGGAGAGGTTGTGGACTGTTACCATTAAAACGACTGGTGACTTCGTTTTACACACATGTGTGCGGATTTTACCTCACCTCTATAAAGCTGCCTTTGATTACATTTTCGTTAGGACTCACACTAAATTGCACAATGCTAACGCAGTTATTTATGTGGAGATCTTTCCTTTGGCCTTCCACTTTGCCTGTTTCTCCCTGTCCATCGTAGCTCAGAATGACTGTATTTTTCATTTCAGAGTATTAGATAATCAAAGGGCACGGTTGTTTCATAAATGTCCATTAGAAGAAAAAACCCAAACAATAGAAAGCAATGCTTATTGCAATGGAATATTAGCATGTTGTTCTGAAAATGGATACTTTAGTTTGCAACTTCAGTAAATACAGTTCATCAAAGCTCACAAGAACTAGCTTACAGCTCTTAAAAACAAGAGTGATTTTATGGAAGTTAATGATGAAACAACATGGTTGCTAATTTTAGCAGATGATTTTGGGCTGCTTCTAGGTAAGATTTGGTATACCTTTATACAGTATTGATAGACTTAAAAAACCCAACCAAACAAAAAAACCCCAAACCAAATAAGCCAATGTTGGTCCCCTGTTACAGGAATGGTGCTGCTGTAGGAAAGAATGATAAGAAATGGGGTTGATCTTCAGGCCTTTTCCATAAGGTTTCGGCTTTACTGAAGACTGAAGATGCTCAGCATTATGTGTGACTAGTTCCTTATGCTGTTTAAAATGCAGACCTCCCAGTCTCCTCTTCTTGATACGAGTGAGTTGTTTAACATTTTAATCTCTGTCACTTGGGCATGATATTTGTAATAGGAATAGTTTACAGCCTCATGGGGACCTAAAGACTCAATTATTAGGGTTTATATAATTAGAGGTTGCATCCTGCCCTGTTTGTTGTTACCTCCCATCCCAAAATGTGCAAGACATCCTGATAATTTGTTTTTTCCCTGCCTCGTCTCTGCACTCCCTTAACAACACCACAACCGCTGCAGACCCAGATCCTACCCTTGGAAAACTGAGGTGGTTCCTTAGCCAGTGCCTCACACCAGCTTACGGAGCTGCTCCATTAATGCTCACTGTGGGCAGGTAAAGCCACCTTCACCTCTGATGAAAGCCACCTCTACCTTTGGTGAAAGCCGTGCCTGGCTCCAAGCACAGGTCAGATCCATGGGGAGTTCCCCGGCCACATCCCTGTCCTCAGTGAGCCATAGTAAGTGTTCAGATGTGCCACCACGTCACTTAATTGTTTCCATTTCTACAATAAGACGATATAAAAATTCTTGTGACTGAGCATGCAAAGGCGCTTGTAAAAAAGTCTATTAATTTTTATGCCTCATAAATGTAAACCACAATTCACTTTAAGTTTGCTGTGAAAACATTTCTCTTAAAATCTGAGTTTATAGGACACAGAACAAATAGGATTTCAGAGCAAAAGTCTGGTTTCTATTCTCTTGAGAATTCTATTACTGTTAATTAATAATTCTGTTTTGCTTTTCTTTGTTTTCAAAGCTTTTCAAGGAAAATATTTCTGAAGCTCTGCTGTTTTACTGCTTTTCTTTGATTAATATTTTATCAAAGAGTAGTCAACATCTTGTAATGCAATTGTACGGTTTACAGCTGTTATACACTGAAACCTAAAGCAACTGAGAGAAGCAAAGCAGAACACAAAATTATCAAACCTTTAAACTTTCAGAAAAGCTGGAGTGCAGTAGTATTAATTTATCCTACAGCCAAGCAGCGTGTTGCCGTTTTGCTACTGCCTGCCACTTCCCTGAGTGGCGGGATTTGACTATTAGTGTTTAATCGTACTTTTAATCATACTTTTGGAAACGTGGGTGTAGGAAGCGGTGGTGCTAGCGAGGCCACCAGCTGTTGTCTGAGCTGTAAAGCAGAGCCCTGGCAGACACTGATGTGTGCTTGTGCCTCTCACAAGGTGGGCCATTGGTCTTGGCGACATTGCAACCCTCTACCTGCCTGACAATTGCGGCAGCTGATCAAATAGTAGACTTTTTTCCTTTAGGTAATGAAGAGCTATTTGAAAACAATGTGGTRGTTCTATGGTCTGAGCGTATGGACATTTCCCCTCAGCGGCTGTGCTGGGTGCTGTACCACCAGCTCAGCGCACAGACCTGCTTCTGATGCAGAACATCACTGCTGGGGGAGAGCGTTTCTAACGTACATGATTTATTTACAGGCTGACAAAATGTAGGCCTTAAGGCTGAATATTAATGTAATAACCCTAACTGCAATAAAATGGCTGTTTTTCAGAAGTGCTGATCTCCCACAGCTTTCAATGGCCCTAATTATTTTCCCCCCATATTCTTCAGTGCTCTAAAAATCAGTGTGCTTTCATTTCACTCTCTAAATACAGTCTTGTGCCAAGCAGCCTTCAGTGTTACCATTTTGTTTCGGGATTGATTCCTGTGTTCTCCTAAAGCCAGAGGCTCGCAAACTGTTTGGGGGACTGTTTTGAAGTTTTTGTGTTTTGTTTTGGTTTCTGTTTTTTTTTTTTCCTTCTTAAACATTCAGAAGAATAGCACTATATACAGCACTCCCCTGAACAGTACGCAGGAACCACAGATATGCTGTCACCATTAAATGACACCCCCAGGGAAGCCTCAAACAATTTAAACACAGGAAATCTTTCTGGTGGAGGAGTGCTGGTGTGTTTCTGTGGTGCGTGTTACAAGGATGTATTTAGACCAATTCGGTCATTCATATTTTAAGTTATCAGGTGCAGAGAAAGTGCTAGGAAAGCCTGTGCTCACCCTGACAGAAAAGGTTCCTTTCCTACTGCCATCGTGCTTCTTTGTTCAGCCCCGATTTCCAGCTGTATGGGCAGCACCAGCTTTCACCATCCCTCCTCAGTTTGCAAACTGATTTCTAATTGTTTTGCTTTTCTGAGAAATGGATGGAAAAACGAAGGCCACTCTGTGCCGGAGGGAGGCAGAGGCCCTGCTCGGTGGGAAGCACCGTCCGGAGAGGAGGCTGAGGCTGGCGGCCGCGGCGCTCAGGGCAGGGTGTGAAATGACAGCACGTAGTGAGGTCTGGAGACTTGACCTCACTGCGCTGCTATTCCTTAGACTTTATTTTTTAAAATGTATTTAAACCTGTGAGAGCTGTTTATCTTATATTGATATCCCTCCAAACGATGATTCTCGTCCAGCAAAGCCCTGCCAAACTTTCCTGTTCTCATGTGGTCTTGGGTTGCCAATATACTATTCAGTAGGAAATAGAAGGCCTAAAACCAATACTTGTTGTGGAAAGATGATCAAAACAAGGTGAGCAGGACTGTTGCTTGCCCCTAAGGAGATGACAGGGGCAATGGCATGAGGAATCTTTGCTTTTCTATGGCTATTTTCATGTCTATTTCTGCAAGTACGAAGTAGGAGGAGCTACAATGAACATTTCACAGGATCAAATCCTGTTCAAGATCAAGAAACTAACTTCCATAAGCTTTGGCCCAAGTTTATGTACTTTGGAGTGGAATTTTAAAAAAATAAAAATGCCAGAACCAATATACAGCTCTGAGCAGACAGAGGGTTTATCATATTCCTATTTTATGATTCTTTTGCCAGAGGGAACCTTTTATCATAACTGTGCTGGTATTGCTGCATTCATTAAAGAAAAAAAAAAAAGAGGGAAATGCTATTGCTCACTCAGTGTTTCATTTCTGATGAGTGGTCCCGCACACCACGGGAGCTCGGAGCCAGGCACGTACGTTCAGGGAAAGCCCTCTGAACTCCCCATGGCTCTAGGTGGCCTCAACAGCATGAGGGTGATACTCCCCATTCAGCTGTCGCACGTGTGTTTGAATGGCAAAGCCGGGTGGTGGCTCTGCGCTGCTCTCTGAGGGGTTTTTAGGGGGTTCAGCAAGGAGGCAGCGGCGGGAGCGGAGCTCGACTCACTGCCCAGAGCCCGAATGGCTGCAGATGCTGAGCAGCCATAACCCGGCAGCTCTGCTCCAGGATGAGCCTGGGGGGAGGGTGAGAAAGAAACTATGGTGGTTTTTCTCAGAATAACAGCCCCTTTTCTTCCTCAGGCAGGCTGTGTGCACAGAGGAGTTGCTCACGTGAGTACATAGGCCAATACAATTTGCTCAGTGGTGGTTTTTACCCCAGCTGAAGAGCCAAAATTTAGGATTCTTTCACCGTTTCTTTAGCCTGAGTGTCTCCCCACCTCTGTCTGCTGTGGGCTGCTTTAGGCACAGCTGGCCTAACAAGCAGGAGCTGTAGCACAGCTTTCAGACTAGATCATGCTGGTGTTTGTATGAAGTAACAGGAGGATTTAAGGCAAATTCACAATACGAGTGAAACATCCTGGCTGCGTGTAAATCCCCATCAGATGGCATGTAGTTTCTGAAGTAGTATACGATGCGTGGAGGAAATACATCCCTGCATCCCCCGAGGCAGTAAGCGAGAGCAGACTGTGGCTGTGCTCCCCTGAATCCCTTCAAATAGCTCTTGCACCCACGGGGAACTCGAGGGCACGGGAAGCCCAGGAGCACCCGGGGATGGCAGGTCACTCTGCAGCCGTGAGGATGGGCACATCGGCACTTGGGCACCAAGACCTTCGTTGGGTGGGGAAGCTTTATAGGGAGAGGAAAGATATTTGGGTTTTTTTTACATTTTTTTTTAAAGTTGGAAGGATGACTGAAGAATTTTATAAGTGTTTCATCTCAATGCTGAGCTCTCAAGAAACTGCAGCCAGCCTCCTGCCCGCTCCGTGTGCGCACTTACGCTCTACGGGTGTCAGACAGTTGGGAAGAAATGTGGGTGGAAAGAATCTTTTGGAGCATGTTGGCTTTTAATGAAACTAACTGTTTCTGGGATAATCTTTAATTGTCTCTGTGTCCTCAGGGTGATCAGGAACCAGCCTTTTTATGCATTGCTAAATATTCGGAGCAGAGTATTGCTACACCCTGGAGCTGAAGCCAGATTTTAAAAAATGTTTAGATACCTAATTCCCTCTAAAATCAATACTTGCTAATTAGCACATGTATTTAGCTTCACACACATACATATAAATTGCATATTACTGATGCCCTGCACAAATATATGCCTTGGTCTCCAGACATTATTTAGAAAGATATGTTAGAAGAATTGAGAAGGTACCTGCAGATCAATTAGTATCCCAAATTACTACTCTTGGATGCTGGTTGTTCTAGGTCCACACACAGCTGGGCTTTTCCAGGTGGAGGTTTGCCCCTGCTGTAAGGTGGGTAGGTGACCTGTCTGTGCCCTTTCCCTCTTCAAATTTAATCTTTACAGGGTTGAAGACACGTTTATGGGATTGGGGAGCTTGAGAGTACTTTTTTCCCTGGAATTTGTTGTAGTGTGTAAGGGGAAATGGTAGCAGAAAAGGCAAAGAGAGCAATTGTCCTTCCAAGTTTCCACCCACCCTGGGTATTTCTAAGGGAAGAGGTAATCAGCCCCACATCATTTGACTTTTCCCTTTTCTAATGCAGAGAGGAGTAGGGGCTGAAGCCCTCCCTCTCCCCATCTGAAAGGAGGTGACCTGGGTGTAGTTAAACATCAATGTATAAAGCCTTGAGTTATGTGCTAGGTTGAAAAACAAAACCTGAAAGCAGCTGGTGATTGCTCATAGTAATGCAGAATGGAAAAGAAAGTGCAAAATGAGCAAAATGCCAAAAGATGTAATTCCCTACAAAACGTGAGCCTGAGAGACCCCAGGGAGGGGGTTGGAGGCAGGAGCAGGCAGGTGCCTGTGCCTGTGATGGTGCGGCAGGAGGTCACAGCTCACTTTGCTGCTTTGGATGTTCGCCGCATGCCAGAGGGCTGAGACGCCTGTCCTTGCTGAGCGTAAAAACCCAATCCAGCATGAAACTGCTTGAACCCCTTTTTTTGGATTTAGGTGAAAAACCCTTTCTCCCTTCCATGTTTGGGAGGTCTTGGTCCTGTTTCCCAGCTTCAGCTGGTACGTCCTTCTCAGAAGGCCTTGTGCTAACTCTGGGTGCTGCTTCTTGGGGCTTTGCTTTCCAACCAGAGCACTCTGTTTTGGAGTAAAATGAGGGCAGAAGAGGTGTTCAGGAAGGTGTGGGATGACATACGATTCTCCCTGCTCCTTAGCTGGGCAGTAAATATTCATATTCTTAATGTTACCTATTTTAATGCAGCTTTGTTGACCAAGTACACAACATGCATATGTTTACTCTTTTCTTTTTTTCTTTTTTTTTTTTTTTTTTTTTCCTTCTTTTCTGATGGGAGAAAAAAGATCTATGCATATTCCTCAGAGGTACCAACTACTTTTGGCTAACAGATTGATGCTGCTATACTGCTG
>JAYKAV010002921.1:3490083-3625268 GCA_035582835.1 Phoebastria nigripes | reverse complement strand
AGCAAGTCTTACGAGGAGCGGCTGAGGCAACTGGGGCTGTTTAGCCTGGAGAAGAGGAGGCTCAGGGGAGACCTTATCGCTCTCTACAACTACCTGAAAGGAGGTTGCAGCAAAGTGGGTGTTGGTCTCTTCTGCCAAGCAACTAGCGATAGGAYGAGAGGAAATGGCCTCAAGTTGCGCCAGGGGAGGTTTAGACTGGACATTAGGAAAAATTTCTTTACTGAAAGAGTGGTTAAGCATTGGAACAGGCTTCCCAGGGAAGTGGTGGAGTCACCATCCCTGGAAGTATTTAAAAGACGTGTAGATGATGCGCTTAGGGACAAGGTTTAGTGGGCATGGTGGTGTTGGGTTGACGGTTGGACTTGATGATCTTAGAGGTCTTTTCCAACCTTAATGATTCTATGATTCTATGATTCTATATTCTTGACAACTGATAGATAAGATTTCCTTTTAGATTTCCTGCATGCATTTTCTGAACTCAGCATATGTATCTAAGGAGAGAGGAGAAAGTGAGCAGGATTTTCAAATTAGAGTTCCTCTGGGATATTGGAACTGGTCATAATAGCAATCTTACTTCCTTGGCTCTTAATTCAAGTTTATTAATGCACCTTCCTAGGGAAAATGAGAAGGCATCTGCCAGCTGATTCAGAGCTCTCATGGAAGAAAATGAGGGATTCTAGAAGATACAGGTAGGGATGGTAAACAAAACTGGTTGACAATGGTTTATGTTTTGTTTGGAACCGTTTCTAACATTTATTTGAAATGGAGGGCAGTTGTTTCATCCACCAGTTTTGGCAATGTGTAATTAATCTCTAAGTTTTATATATCTTGTTTTGTTTCTGTTTCAACTGAGTACATGCTAAAGTCCACATACCAATGTATACTTAGGAGGATTTCACTTTGTCCCTCTTATCTTTTGAAAACAGAGATGGAACTCCTTATAATTCTTTTATACCTTTGCTCTTTGCTTTATTTTGACAAGTTACTAGAATAATAGTGATTAAGCCTGACTGTGCTTGAATACAATGCAATCATTATATACATCTTGCCTGCTACCATGCCAAATCATCTGCACCAGACTGCATTTATGTAGTCAGCATCTTAAAATAGATAAAATCCGTTTTAGACTTCTGCAGCTATGTTGAATATTGAAGAAATTCTGGTCATGGAAGGTAACTCCTAAGCACTTGCCAATTCAAGGCCTTCAGGTCTAATTAAAAGCAAAAGCAATATAATATGTCCTCTTGTGTCCATGGCAAAACATTTTTCATTCCTTTTACTTTGTGATAGCTTTATAAAGTAAATGCAGTGTAATAAAATACACATACATATTTTTAAGAGTCAACATTTATCCTCAATGCTTTAATTATAAAGCATTAATTTTATAAAAATTATGAAGGCCCTTCCTCAGGACATCAGAAAAAGAAATAATTATATTTGTGAAAATCCACAGTAGTAGTGGGTATATGTCAAGTTTTTACTGGCAGCTACAGTACTGCACCTAGAATTTCACAAGAAATTGAAACACTGTAAACACAAAAATATTACTGGATCTGTAACACAAACAGCTCATAACTGTATCTGTTTTATGAATATTTTAAAGGAGATTTAGAGGAGATGGGCCATTTTTTAATCATAGGCACGCAACACTTTTTTCTGTGAGGAGATCAAAGCAATTTTAAATTATTCTTTGTGTATAAATTTAGGACACCATACAATCCTCTTTTTTACAGAGGAACTGGCTGAGTGTAGCCAAAGATAAGTGCAAAAAAATATAGGTTAGAACATAGAATATGTATATATTTTGGAGTTCTCCATCCAATTACTGGTCTAATCTATCAGTATGTTGCATGACATTTGTTGGAATAATATCCCTATGCAGACTACATGTAAAATAAGACAAAATTTTTCATATTGGCCTAATAAGGTTTATCATATTAAGAAGTTTTACAGATGTATCAGCATAAATGAAGTAAATGGCTAAACTGACTAAATATAAAATGCTGTAGTTATTATACCTGTCAGCAATTACTCTAGTACATTCATGTTTAAAAAGTGTTAGAAGGACAGTACTGTTGCTGCATTCTTCTGCCTTTATAGTTAACATTCCTTGCCAAATTCTAGAAAGGTCGCGAAGGTTGAAGATATAGTGGAATTTAGATGGTGTAGGCAGCATCTTTGTCTAAAGAAAAATATTGTTAATATTCAAAAACAGTAACAATTAGAAGGAATCAAGAATAATATAAATTATAAATTTATAATTAATAACATATAAAAAATAAAAATATCAAAACTACTAATTTTCACACATAATACTGTGGGCAAACTCTTTCTAAGAAGTCATCAAAAATACCTCATTTGTTTGGAAGCAGGATCTAGCACTAAATGTAAAACCCCAACTCTTACAATATGTAATTATTTCATATGTTGCTCTGGGCTTTATAAATCAAACATTATAATTTATAAAGAATTTCACTCCCTATTCCTTAGCTATATTGATTAAAGCTTTGGGTAACATGAATAAAACTATAGGAATGAATGGACTGATATTTCTATTCATCTGTCTTGTATACTGAAATCTGATATTTTCCAGATTGTATATCCAAAACTTTTTTAGCCCATCTTTCTCCTGTTTTTTTTCTTGTTATAGATATGTTCTTAAGGAATATGTGCCTAAATTACACTAATAGGCACTCTGTTCAGACTGATCGTGATAAAACTTTCCCTGTAATGTATACCTTTGTCCACTGCCACAATATTCTGCCTGTTGGGACCAATTTTTTCACCATATCACATACTTCAAGGTTGAATTTTCTACATGAATGAAAGTATCCACAGCCAATAATACCTGAAAAGATAAAATGCAGTATACAATTAATCTCAAGTTGCAGGATATAATAAGGTAGGTTGTGAGCAAGACATATAAGTACTTATTTAAAACATTAATTTGCTTTTAAATTACAGATGAAATAATTTTGTCTTTCTTGTCCATGGCTTTTCTGAACTGGTGTAGAAACAACTGGCAGTAACTGCTGGCTTTTAACAATATACTGTATTGACAAAGTTAACAGAATTGAGAACTTCAGCAACAGAGGGCATTCCAGATAGGGCAGAGATGGAATGGTAACCTACATAGTAATAGGAGCGCTCATATTCTTCCAGGAAATGCCATTACTTTCTTATTAATTATTTTGCTTGTCCAAAATTAGAAAGACAAGCATTTAAAGGGGTTAATTTCTCTTCCACAGCACTATTTTTGCTGTAATACAGCTTCAGTTGTTTCACTGGAAGTACTCTGAATTTGCATGACAAAAGTGAGAAAAAGAACATACTTTTATACATTTTAAGTGAATTATGAAAAAAAAAATTAAAACAAGAGACAGAAGTACCAAAAATTTTGTCTATGGATGCATTGGATGGCAATGTACAATTGAATACACAAAACTGTCTTTTTAAACGCTGGGGAATATCATTACGGCCTCCTCCAGGATGTATCATTGCTGCTATTAATTGTACATCTACAATTGCAGTGAAGTCTCCAGGTTTATCCAAGCTGTACATTCCTTTCATTTCCATCATCTGACGAACAATTTCATTTGTTACCTGTAAGTTTATGTAACTTGTACAAATTAGAAATTCAAACAAGAATAAAAGAAAATATACCCTGATAATTTCTTCTTGTAACTCTACCACTAATCCCTAGAGAAAGGTTTTCACTTGACTATAAACTCAGATTAAACTATCTTCCTTCGTCATATGAGAGATCTTGGTTTACGTGATTTTAAACAGCAGGAAAATTCTTTCAGAGCTGTACTACCATGTAATATCAACAAAATGTGTTTGCATTCCTTTTGACTAAATAAAGTTAAGGCAATGAACTGGAAAAAAAATTGGTTTGTTCCATTATTTTGCTGCTGGACATTCAGCTCCAGATGTTCAAACTATGCTTTTCAGTTCTCCCTTTGGCCTACTTTGAAGCAAACCAATTAATTCTTTTTTGAAATGGGAAGGTGTTTATTCTGAAAAGGTTATTCACTCCACATTCCACTCTACAGCACCTGTATGGATCAGGAGGCACCAGAGTTTGCCCCCATAGCAACGGCTCCAACGATATTCAGCAAGCCTTCTGTGCTCACATACCCTGCCAAAGCCACATGATATGCAGCAGGGCACTGATCACAAACCATCATCCCATTAAAATATTTCAGCAATGTCTTGGGGCCATAATGGAAGACCTAGTGGAGGTCCTTCCATAATGGAGATGCTTCCTATTATTGAACACTGCCTGGGCCTTGGAGGGCTTTTCCTCAAACACAACCACCTGTGTTCTAGACTATGGTCAAGCATCTCAGTGTTGTGGGTTATTCAACGCTAGTTTCAATTTTTTAAAAAAATTAAAGTTTTCTCAGGTGAGAGCAAATGATGCAAACCAAAGAACTGATACATATTGTCATTCAGGTAGAAGGCCAGGTTCCACTTCAGAGACACTAAAAACACATACTTGGCTTCCATTTTGACAAAAACAGTTTTCTAAAGTGAAGAGGAAGAACTATTCAGTCTACATAGACTCACTTATATCCATACTGCCACATAAATACATGCCCAAGCACACTCTCACGACCAGACCTACTACCCACACTGTTAACAAACCAGTTCAATGCTATGAGCAGGCTTAACCCAAACTGTGAGCCTCACAGAAGCCAGAGAGCCTGAGCATTCAAAAGTCCACAGAAGCCCCAGGTTTCCAATTTGTTATTAACTATGAGCAAATTTTAAAAAGTAATGGTAAGCATACTTGGTCTTTTTGTTAGAATAGTCATTCCAGAAGACCTAGCATCCTGGGCTGGAAATACTTCAGATCTACTATGGGAAGGAACCGTGAGACACTTTTACCTCATTTTGGGTCTGTATAGGCGTATGAATGTTACACACCCAAGTTGTAGATGGGCTTATCAGAAGTCAAAAATCTTTAATCCAGTTTGCAAGCCAACGTATTGCCCTTGAATTTGGACACAGCCTTAATTACTTTGTCCAAAGTATCACACTTTTGTTTTGCAGAAAGTTTGTTTACTGGTGCTTTCAAATTAATGTCAGTCTTGAACATAATAATATGGTACATTAGTACAGTGATGCAGTGAAGATAATGTAAGATATGACACCATTATCCTACATGTCTTGTCAGTAAATCTAATTTTCTCTCTTTTTTTTCTTCATCAATGTACCATAACTAAAAAGCATTTCCAATAATTAACAGTTAATTAAAATATTAAGGCAGTCCACTGATTCCCATGTATATATATAAAAAAAGCGCAAAAATTTGAGAATAAGTCATATTTGTTAAAAAACAGTTTACCTGATCTCCCCATTCATTGATAAATGGCATATTGATATCATCAATAAAAACAGTCATTTTTCTGCCTCCAGGAGGTCCATAAGTACTTCCAATGCGTTTGTCCACATAACTCTCTATTGTCCTCTAAAAATTAAAGAAAGTTCTTGTTTTACATCTAAAGCAACAATATTTTAAATTTATTGTTAAAAAAATATGTTACTTATTGCTTTCCGCTACAGCACTTATCCAGTGATTTCCTCTTTTTGTTAGTCGTTTCATCTCTGATTCATCATTAAGGAGCCCTATTCTCCTGTTCATCACACTCATTGCTATGCAATTCCCCGGCCTTAGGACTATGTCCTGCAACCCACCCCTGGCTACCAGAGAAGTTTTAAAAAAGTTTTCAAACTTGGAAATTATTATCTCATTATCAGCATTGAAGCCAATTATTATCATGAAGTCACCAAACTAAAATTACATTAATTTTACTATGACACATTATCTCTGCATGAAACATTACATCTTCTTGTGAATTGTATTTCAGTCTTCAAATGTGTCAAGATTAATGCAAGAGAAAGTGCTAAAAGAAAAGAAAGTTAACAGATCAGAAGTTGTGAATTCTGTGGCATATCTTTTTTTTCTCTCTTGCTTCACATATCAGTAAGAGATAGTGAGAAGATAGCACACACAATCTGAGAAATGAAGGATTTGCTAATGAAAACTGTATTAATTATGAGCAAGCTAGAATATCAACAAGCAGAAATAGTATTTTCATTATCTACAGCATAATTTTTGTAAATATCGGACTTATTTAGAAAGGCATTTAAGAGTCTCCCTTACAAAGGGTAGCTCTGGAGAGGAATGGAATCTGATTTCAGAGAGTTTGTCATGCACTGTCTGAAAATTATGATTGCTTTGGATTTCCCCTAGCTAAGCTCAATTGTTTTATATTTGCAGTACAACTGCAGACCATACAGAGGCAACTTAGATTCCTTTTACAATGATTTCCCAGACATCTTGTAAGCTATGTAACGCAATATTTTAACATTTTGGTGGCAATAACCTTTTAAGACTGAGTTTTGAGCTAAATAAGAAGCAGGATGCAATAGACTAATAAAACATTGATATGTAATTGAAATATATCTTCAAAGTTCTACAGCTCTACAGTCTTTCTAAAGGTACTTGGAACATAAATAATGACAGAAAAAATACTTTACAAGATGGTAGCAAATGTTTTCCTTAGACAAATAATTTTTCAGTTTTACAAGCATAAATGTCATCCTATATGTGTGATGTGGCATGTGCAGTCATAAAGATAGAAGTATTAATAGCATTTTTGAAACAGAAAACAGATACAAGTTTTGTCCAATGTTTTTGTCCTGTTTTTTCACAAGAGAAAATAATTAGCTGAGTGTTCTAAGATAAACACATATAGAACATTGTTAGCATTGATGTGTCATTTTGGAGATATGTGATTAAGGTGAAAAAGAGAAACTGATAAGAGAAAGTGATTACATAAGAAATTAAGAACTTCGTAGCACATCTAACACATCCAAAATCACCCAATCTTTCAAATATCCTCAGAATGATGACTCAAAATTTAAAAACTATTTTGAGTGTGGCTCTTTCAAGTGTTTAGAAGCATTTTAACTGTTTTTCTGCTACATCTCTCTCTTGGAATTCAGTAGAGTGAGCCATATATTCAGCTAGCTAGCTGAAAAGAGTGAGCATATCTTCTGAGGTACTACAGGACTGTAGCAGACACAAGACACAGTAAGATCCTTTCACAGACTCTCTGTACCAGAGATGAGGAAGTCTGGGTTTTGTTTTCAAGACAGTAATGTTCTAGGGACCCATAATAAACTAAGTAAAGGACGCTGAGGCAGAGATACTGACTGTTCAATTAATCTTGCATGCATGAAAGGATGCCTGCCTTATTCTGTCTCACAGTTTGACATAAACCATGGCCAGAGATCTTATGCGTAACAGAAAAGCTCAGCAGATATTCTGTGAGGCTGGAATTTAAAAAAAAAAAAGATGTTTAAGCCATTACTTTTCACCATTTTCTTAATAACATTTACATTAACTTCTTTAAAAAGACACTTGGTTTTGGGATGGAGTTTGTAAGACCTGCTCCATGAGCAGACTTTTCAATCAAGAAATATTCCAAGATGATTACTTTATCCTATTGGTGGATTGTCACCATGAATTCATTGCTTTGAAGAGGTAATGAAGCCTATTCAACTTACAGGATCACATCCTAGCAAATTAGTAGTATTGAATCATAGCACATTGGTATAAATCATCCTTTCAATCACTTGAAAAAACTATCTGTAGTATTTGTTTCTATTTATATGGATTTTTTAGCAGTCATATTGGAAAAAGGGAAATCTCTACAAAGTTGCAATGCTAGAGGACCTTAAAGATTGGATTTCTGATGCTGTAGTCACTCCCAAGCTGAGGAAAAATAAGAGGATAAGTTGAAATCTGCTTTTTATTTAACAAAAAGAAAAATTATAGTTATAAACTAAAGAATCAGGAAAAAACTGAAGAAATATAACCAAAAATTTTCATTAATCTAAAATAAAAAGGAAACATCTTCAGCAAAAAATTGATTCTTAGAATTCCATAATGAAAAAACACACAGCAATCATGAATATATGCATCTCTATGTGAGTGACTATATTTTATTCTAATCTGCAAAAGTTATTTTTTATGGAATTTTCTGAAGTGTTTAAGTGACTTAGAGGAAAAAGATCCTTTAGACTTTATTTCTAAATCACTTCTTTTATCATCAGAATTAAGTACACTTTAAATACTTAGCAAGGAAATTATATGCAAGGATTGCTTAAAATCTGTATTTTTACCTGAAACATAAATGGTTCTGTGGCAGATGAAAAGTTTAAACATTTTGACAAATGCTCTTCTGGGTCATATTTCTTCACATATGCCTTAATCATGACTGTCTTTGCAGTCCCCTGTTCTCCTGTGAGCAAAACCGCCTGTAACAGATATTTATATCACATAAGTAGTATCAAAACTTATAATCAAATATGCATAACAGACCTATTTTAGAGAAAGGGATACTTTCTGTGCCTACTTTTGAATGATACATTATTCTGGTAGGTTTTTCCTGTGTCTCCATATGCAGTGACACAGGATGTGTTTTTCATCTCACACAGATTCTCCGAGACAAATTATTCACAGAGTCAAAAGAGAAAGGATGAAGCGAGAATGTACTAGAGGTTTTTCTTCCGGTTGCCTAACTTCTTCCACTTTCTAACACATTCACTGCAGCAGTCTCTTATAGTGGATGACCCTAAGGCAGCTTGCTTTATAATGGAAAGTAGTCCCTGACATCTTATTTGAATAAAAAATTTCTACTATTTGCTTTTGCTATAGGTATCCTTTGTGACACACGCTTGTAATAAAAGGATAGTTCCTTCTTCCCAGCACTGTCCTTAAAGCAACAATACAGTATAGATTAGATTTAGCTATATCCACTCTCAAGCATATTACTAAAAGAGATACTCTAAAGGTCTGTAGAGACGTGATGAAACGATAATCAGAAGTAAAAATAACAGATACTGAACTGTGTACAGAAGTCTTAACTGATCCAGAAATATCTATGGCTTTGTGCTAAACTTTAGTAAATGTAGGAAACAATTAGATGGATAAAAGACTGTTGCTTTCCACCTCTGGAAATGTAGTCCTTTTTGAAGCTTCTCTTATATTTCCATATATTGTCTAAATACCTGATCCTTTACTATAATACCTGATATAATACCTGATCTTTTTCTCTAAACTGAATGTGTGAGGAGATACATAAAATTGATTTGCAGTGCGTATTGTACTGCTCATGTCCCCTGTTAGACAGGCCAGTGAAACTGGTAGGAGAGGAAGCAATTTAACAGTGAAACTCTGAAATGTGTTTTACATTCCACTCACAAAAGGAACTGAGAACTACTCCTACTTAACAGCAATAAAGGAAAATCACCTGTTTTCAAAGCAGGTAGTTATTCTTCAACTTTCCTCAAGAGAACACCATCCTTCCTTTAAGGAACACTGGTTCCTGTCCACCCCTTCTCTTCTCCTCAATTGGAATTTTAAGCCTGTTACCCAGGTTCCTCAGCCTAATTATGCTGACATAAACTGACTTTGCAAGAAAGGTCTTCTGGATCCTTGAAGAGTCCATGTGTCCTCTGACAGTAGTATGTTTTTCAGAATTGGAACCAAACTTGACCTGTGCTTTTTTTCCTGAATTTCATTGACTGCCTGTCATGGACATGCTTGATTCTTTCTCTAAACACCCATGGAGGAATATGAAACCAATGCATTGTTTTCAGAATACTTTTAACAACAAGATGATTGCTGTTGCATAGGGTCTTTAAATCACTTAGGATATCAAGCTTTGACAAAGCAGATTTTGGCCAAGGATGTTTGCAGAATTGTCAGGAAATCTTAGAATTTTTCCCAAAATTTGTTTCTCCTTACTGATTTTTTTATTATTGGAAACAAACTCCCTTTTGATGAGAATATAGTTATTCTGTCTCCTTATCACTGCAGTATTTACAACAGCAGCATTTGATGCTTCTAATATGGCACTTTTGGCTCTTACAACTCATACTATCTTAATGTATGCCTCACTATATATCTCTCTATTTTTCAAAGCATTTTTACTCCTCTATGAAGGCTTATTCAAATTAAAGGTGCAGAAAATTCTTGTTTCAAGCTGATATTTAGATAGCAAGTATTTTATTTCTGCTTTCTCTTAATATAGTATATTAAAATATATAATATTATATAACTTATTTTCTGGTTAATCTGTACACTAAGTGTCATTTCCCTGAAAAAAAAAAAGAAGCAATAAATGTGTCCAGAAAGGAGAAAGTCTTTCCTGGTTTCCTTCTTATCTTGGTAAAATCTGAATCTAAATCAGAAAGTTGCTGAACCAAAGGATTAATACTTCTTTCCTTTCTCTTAAACCTTTTATAGAAATCTCCCATTTCATCTCATGAAAGTGAGATAGATAAGAATCCTGCTCTTTTTTCAGACATGTAAGAATCCTCCATGGTTTTCTTCTAGCTCAGATTTTCAACCTACTTATGTTTTTGACAGATGGTATTATCTTCATTATTATATCCACTCCATGAAAGGAGTTTAATCAGTTTGCAAAAGGGAGTATGTATTTATTTATGATTGTGAGCACTGAAGTTGATAATGCAGGAGATTCCTGCAGGAGATTTGAAATGCTCAAGTACTCCTGACTTTAAAATTCAGCTGTAGCTGGAAAGAAATTTCATGTTGCTGTGATCTGATCCAGGGGAGAAAAAAAAAAAAATTCTCTATCACAGTTCAATATGTGATTAAATCAAACCTTACCAAATAAAAAAATGCTTGAAAACAAAGCAAGATGACTGCTTCCATGGAGGGGAACATTCTGCTCAACAGGGAAGCATAGACAAGTCCCATTGCACACTAAATGCTGAAACTTTTCAACTGAAGAGAGGAAGATATAAACTGTACATCACAGAAACACTGAATTGTGGAAAATGCCAGGTTTCAGAGACTCTTTTTGGAAGATTTCAATGTTTGTTATTTCTATTGCAATGATGGCCAAAAGAATGTACCTGGAAATATAATCAATACCTCCCACACCATTAACATACAAAGATTAATTATTTGTTTCCAAATATAAAGATTTTGCATGTTTTTATAATTTGTGTCAGATACATCAAAGGCACAGCCACATTATGGCCTCTGGAACACTTTCATCAAACCCAATCAACAGGTTTTCTGTCCAAATCCCAGAATTTTACAGAAAAAAACGGTTCCAGCACTGGCTCATGCACTTGTGGTATTTCCAATATTGGCTCCAGCTTCTAAGAAGGGAGTACATTGACTTATATTTCAGAAGCTGACACAGACTTCCATAGGATGTTGCTAGGGTTATTAAGAGCATTGTGCTAAAGCAAAATATGTATTTTTCAGATCTTCCTCTGGTTGAAAATAGGCCTACATATGTTTTAATAACTATTGTTCAACGTGGCCTGAGTCAAAAGCCATGATACCAGATTGGTCCTATTGGTTAAAGCTACATGAGGAGTGTTCTCTCCTTTTCTATAGTTGTGGCTACTGCTATTAACTACAGCTTTCATAATGAGAGAAAAAAATAGAGTAAAGGCTAGGAACTTCAGGTTTTTATTGAACTGCCTTGTGAAATTTATTTTCCTTGTTTCCCTATTCAAGAAAGCACAAATCAGAAAAATGAATATGGTGTAAAGACTAAGAACAAGGTTTTATGTCTTTCTCTGAGAAAAATGATAGGTTGTTGGAGTTAAACTTTTATGACAAAAAATTATTTTATAAAAAGGGTATTTTAAACATTTTGCCGATGCACAGAAATAAGTACAGAGGATTCATGTTAAGAAAATAAAAATAGAGCAGTATGTAAATAATGATGCACCTGGCAAACAATGACTAGAGACAGAGAATATGAAGAATGATTGCGACTCCCAGTTACTTTATAAGTAGGTTTCTATTTACTTCATATAGTAGGCATATGCTTAAATAAATAATCCTGTACTTACTTTCTGTTGTTTTGCAATTGTATTTATCAAAAACTGAGTTCTAGCATTGTCAACATTTGGAACCAGAATAGACACATAGTCTGGGACATTATCTGTTGGATAAACATATTCCTGAACTCTTTTACTCCAGTGCTCCCAGTCACCTGAAATGACAAAAAAAAGAGGAAAATATCTCACAATATTTTGATCATGTTCAACATTTTGTTAGTACAAAAAAAACCCCAAAAATCCTAGATGTTATGGGTGAAGTACTACAAAGTATAAAAAGGGATAAATTTTCTCAAATCTAGCTAAAACGCATCTAACAAAGGACATACTTCGTCATGACCTCTAATTAGTCTACAATCCTACTAAATATACACATATTTCTTAAATTTATATATAGCTATCTAAATAAAAAACCCAAAAGAATGTTTACCTAGAAACTCATTCTCACACTGCTGGTGAAAAATTATAGAATGTGAGAATACAGATTATGTATGTGTACACTAAATCAACATTGCTGGCAAAAAAAAATCTGAATTTGGATACAAGAGAAATAGATGTATTCATGGGAGAATATACTCTGAAAGAACAGTAAGTTCTTTGTCAAATTGGTTGTGTGTGTTATTTAAACTATAAATTCCTTGTGGAAGATATCACAGTATTCAAAATATCAATATTCACAATATTCAAAATTTCACACTATTCTTACAGTTTTATAAACTGTAAGATTTATTACTGATTATCAGACATGGATAAATAATTATTAAGTGGAATTAAAATCAAATTATATTTTTTAACAAAAAATACTAGCTGTGAGGAAATGAAATATAAAATTAATATTAATTTAGAATAAACCACCCTAAGCATAAATTAACTAAAAATTGTAGGCCGGTTAAGTTAATAGAAAAGAAATCTGTAAGAATGAAATTGAAAACAAAAGAACTAAGAAAATATTACCGATGAGCACTCTATCCCTTGTTTCTGACTTCTCACCTCCACAGAGGCACTGCATACACAATCTGTGTTACCACTAGAATCTGTGTTACCACTATACTGTCATCAAAAATCTCTGCTCATATGACTGTATAAATAAGGACTAAAGGAGTAATTTTAAATTTCAAAGAAGCTATACTCAGTTTTAAAATGCCAATATAAAAAAGAATGTTAGTGCTTTTTCTTACCATAATCAGTAACATAAAACTCATACATCGTTTGACTGGTGCCAGGGGAGATTTCTGGTAAGTCTAATTCGTTATCATGAGCCCTAATGAAGGCTTCAAGTTTATCTCTACTGTCCAACTCCAGAAGGGCACCTAAACTCCACATCATTGCGAAGCAGAACAATTTATGCAGATGAGATATAGTTGATAAACCACCTTCTTCCTTTGATGGAATCAAACCCTCCAGAAGATTAATAGACTGAAAATATTTTAAAATATTATGCATTAAGAAAATATTACATAATCACTTTTTATTTTTATACATATATGCCCATGCATTATTTATATGTATTCAAACTGCAAATCATAATTTGAAAACCTATACAGGTTACCAAAGAATAACATAAAATTCAGAACTACAAACCCAAGAAAATAGATTAAAGATATCTATATAAAACTGGATAAAATTTTAAAAATTACTTAAGTAATTTGATCATCAACGATCCTTTTAAATTATGCCTATATAATAAATGTCATGTAAGAGCTAGTGTAACAGAACAGCTTTTTAAAGGATTTTATAATATCTAGTGGGATATTCAGAACTCCAAAAGTAGGTGGGGCCTAGCCATTTCTTTCCATATTTAAGCATGGAAGAATTTTCAGCATCTGTCTAATGTATTTATCTTAATTATGGTCAGTTAATGCATCTATCACATTAACTTCTATTTTGTGTTAAAAAAATAGATTAAAATATCCTATTTTATGATTGCTTCACTCTGTTTCTAAGGAACTAGATTCCAGAAATCTAGTAACTTGCTATCTACAGTTCTGTGATGTTGCTCATGAAGCCAGATGTTTGACTGTCTTAGATAACATCACTCATATTCCCTTTCTACATAAGGCACTGTCAAGCACATTGTTTCAAAATATGTCTTTTTAACAGTGAAACAGATTTTCAACCAGCTCTTGGAATTAGTATTCTTTATGCTGTCTTGGATCTCATACTTGCAGTGGGAAGTAATGCAGTACCATGTAGTTTTAATGCAGCCTAAAGGACCTAAATAGTTAGAATACTTTTGATTACTTTAAAATTCAGTTTAAAAAAATGATTAATCAGTATTAATTACACTTCATAATGTTAAAATAATGCCACTTCTTTTCTTTGGAAGACAATCAATTTATATAATTATTTCCAGGACAGGCTGTGTCCCAGTTTATCTGAACAAAATCTTTTTGTTCCCTCAAATACAAGCTTGAGTTCAAAATTTCCCATGATGCTCTGGGTCTTAGCAATATTCTGTAACAAGTTTTTGGAGAAAGAAAACAGAAAAAATTAAACTGACTTATAAAAACACACAAATGGTTGCAACAAATCAGATGAAAACTTCAGCTTGCCCAGCATCTCATCTGCAATAGTGATGAACAGTGAACACTTAGAGAAGGGTAAAAACAAAGAAAAAATTCTCTTGGCTTGTGGTGGTACTGGGGGTGGTACTTCCTGCTGGTACTCTCTTCAGCTTGGGGCTTTCTGAACCAAACACACTTTTTCTGGGTTTAGTAATCCTCTATGGATTTTTCCACCCTGAAAATACCAAGACTGGTCTTGAACCTACATAAACTTTTATCACCTATAACACCCTTTGGCAAGATGTTCCACAGGTCTGCTATTCATGGCATTGAACAGTTTGTTTTTTCCCTGTGTGAAAATCTTCACTGAATTTCATTTGCCATTTTATTACCTATTTATTCAGTCTCATAAAGTCTGTCTACAGTTCTTCATGGTTAGCTGTTTTGTCCTTACTACCCTGAATAATTTAGTATCATCAGTAAACTTCTTCACCTAAAACTTTTCCAAATTGTTTATGAGCATTTTGAACAGCATTGGTCCCAGCAAAGGTACCTCAGGATCAATGGTAACTTCTGTCCTTCCTAAGAACTGATACTCCAATCACACATTTCCTATCTTCTAATCAGTTATTTATCTAGAAATGAACCTCCTATCTTCTGCTATGACTGCTTAGCTTCCATGTAAATCCCTGGTAAAGAACTTTGTTGAACACCTTTGTTCCTTCATGCAGACCATATCAATCAGATCTCCTCTAGCTACAAGTTTATTGACTTTTCCAATAGGCTTGTAAGGCAGGATAACCCTAAACAAAAACTGTGTTGAATCTCCTAAAATAAATTATATTTGTCCACCTAATGAGGTGGGTCAGAGGATGGTAAACAGCGAAAAGAAAAATATATAAGTAAAAACAACAGAAAAAAAATCATCCAGGAACAATACTAGAATATATACAGTTAGAAAGTCAGTGGAAATTACAAGGAAGAAAGCAAAGGTGAGATCACTTCTTATATAAAATCATTATGAAGCTGTCATATATGAAAAACAGCTTAAATTGTGAATGCTAACAAACGGCAGATAATTTGGTACATGTCCATGTGTGGGTAAACATCTGAAACTGAACTTTAGAACTCAAGTACAAGTCTGCTATCTGCTAGACGCAACTGGTTTGAGATGGTTGTAAATTCTGAAAACACCTGACCTAAACAAAAGCGGCACATCCTGAATCCCACAATTAATAAAGACACATAAGACAGAACCAATCAGGAGGCTGATAAGGTACAGTGCTTCTGCACATAGACCATTTATGGCAAAACTGGGATCTTAAGGTTCTGGAAAGGAAAGGTGGTGTGGAAAAGAAGGGTCCCCAAAAGAAGTGGGTTTGGAAAAAAAAGGGGCCCAGAAAGAAGGAGGTGAAGATCCTGGCTGGAGGAAAGATCCTGGAAATGGGGGAAGATCCTGGAGATCAGAGATGCATGTAGACAAACGCTGGATGATGCCAAGAAACATTGTCAAGTAATGCCCAATCCTGGTAGCTGCATAGCACAGAAACCAACACGACTTTCTGCCCTACCTTCCCACACCAAGAATGAAATCCTTGCTGGGAAGAGAAATCAAGACTGAGCGAATGTAACACTGGAGGGGAGAAGCAAGTGAGGAAGTGAATCTGTGAAATGATAAAGTAGGGTAAAAGCATGGAGATCCCCTAAGGGTTATTTGCTCTGTTGCACCTGTGACAGAAACTTACTAGAGATTTTCATTCACAGGAAGAAACATTCAATACAGGTTAAATCAGGGAAATATTTCCTTGACCAAGCAGTGTGAGTACAACACTGACTTGCTCGCACTTCCTAACAAGCCCTAATCAAAAATAACACAGAAACTTCTAGTCCCAGGAAAAGTCTTCTATGAAGACAACATCAATTCAGTCAGAGGTTTCACAGATAACAAATGTAAAAGAAAAAATATTATCTCTCTCTAAAAATTTTGTGCATAGCACGTCCATCTTGTTTATCATCATAAATTGGCAAGTTACATAGTTTCTGCCTGTGGACTTCAGTTCTATAGATATCCTAATTCCATTTGATACTGCACAGTTAATCTTTGCAGCATTTACTGTGGCTATTAATTTGCAGCAAAATACTTCAAACTGTTGAAAATCTGAAGCTAAATCCCTAATGAACAGTAAAGAGATATTGGGTGCAGATTGATTAGTTTAATATTAAATTGAAGTGTTACCCAAAATATTATCTTGTCTACCCTCTTATTCAAAGGCACTACTGAATTTGTTATGAGAGTGTCAATATAAAACTGAGATTACATGGACAAATGGAAAGTCTGGAGACTTAGAATCTGCAGATGACAACAGACTCATAAACAAATCAGCTGGAGACATGCAGAATAGGACTGACAGTCTTGCAAAATCTGCCAAAAACAAAATTTTATTACTAATAAATCACTGATAAAGTTTGGACTCTACTCAAGGTAGAATTCCAGTTCATAGGAAGGGAGAGGCAAAAATTACTACATTGACCTTGGAAGAGCTGACTGACAGAATCACAGCTATTACATCTGGAGAGAAAAAGATAATTAGAATTATTCTTTACTCTCTCTGCTGACACTACTAGTAGGGTTAGACTGACCCTTACCACAATTTGTTTGGTATTAAAAGAAGTGGAATGAGACCACTAGCTTATTAAACATATGCTTCTGAAAACTTACTGAAGCCTGCAAATTCCACTCAAGAGAAGACTAGCCTACATATGAAGCAATAAAGAGAAGTAAAGTTTTCTTCTGCACATCTCTAACAGTTCCTTTTATATTGCCTAAGAAACAAATATTGAGTTTGAGGTTTTCTTTGTTAGGAAACAATCTTTTCAAATTAAATTTTATTGCTATCAAATGTTCTCTTTGCTATTTCTGCACACTTACTATAGTCAGTCAGTTCCTACAGACTTACACAGGATCTCTTTTACCTGCATAATGTAGTTACATTCCAGAAGCTCCATTTTTGGATTAAGGTTTAGTTTCATATATGTATATGCTGGTTCAAAGATTCTATCATACAAACTTTGTAAAACTTCAGCTTCTTGAGAAGAACGTTTTTTCAGCCATGCCTGAAAAACATCCACAATATTTTACTGTATAAAATGTATAACAAGGTAAAGTTAGGAGTAGCCAGCAATGATAATCTTACTTGCAATATTGGTCTCCAGCTGAGGGCAGAAGAACTGATGTAGACCATACCCATTCGAGAAACTGTTGCTGGAGAGGCATTCTCAATATTGTGGACCTCAAATAACAGTTTACATGTAGGAGACATAGGAATTCGATCTCCATTTGCTAGAGTGAGGGTCTTGTTATCATCCAGAACTGAATTTAGATTCTCAATCCAGATTGCATCTACAGGACCATCTAAAATCAGAAATACATTTTCACCTGGAAAAATAATCAAAAGAGATATAGTTCATATCACCATGCTGAAAGAGCAAGAAAATAAGTTTACAAAAGATGGTCTAGAACTTAAATAATGTATAAAAATTTATTTTATTTATTGTAATTTCTGCCATCCCCATGGATGCTCATTACTGTATAAATTACATACTTAGTTAAGGAACTATTTTTTAAACAGTTAGTAGCAAATGAGGGCACAAGTATATCTTTATAATGTTGAACATCTGTGGTGAGATTACCCTGGCTGACTGTCAGACAGACACCGTGCCACTTTCTCACTCTCCCTCCCCAACAGGACAGAGGGAGAAAATAAGGTGAAAATGC
Source organism: Phoebastria nigripes (assembly GCA_035582835.1). NCBI lineage: Eukaryota > Metazoa > Chordata > Aves > Procellariiformes > Diomedeidae > Phoebastria > Phoebastria nigripes. The sequence continues at coordinate 3,607,079 of JAYKAV010002921.1, read as the reverse complement.
TTGTGGGTTGAGGTAAAGACAGGGAGATCACTTACCAACTACTGTCACGGGCAAAACACACTCGACTGGGGGAAAATTAATTTATTGCCACTTAACATAGACTTGGATGATGAGAAACAAAAACAAAAAACTAAAACACCTTTCTCCCACCCCCTTTTCTTTCTCCAGACTCAACTTCTTCCTTCCCAACATAATCTAACTCTTCCTCCTTCCTCCCCCCACCCCCCCTTCCTGAGCAGCACAGCGGGGATGGGGGTTTAGCATTTTGTTGCTAAAATAAGGGTTCTTTGGGCAACTAAACAAAAGGCGTTGAATATTCACAGATCCCATTTAAGTTAATGAAAACTATCGTCGCTCATCAATTCTGAAAATCTAATTGTTTTTCTTTTATTTTGAAGCATAAATACAGATGAAAATGCCTAAATTTTTGCAATCAAATTTTAAAATTCTGGCTTTGTTTTGAATATAGAAGATTTCCAACAGAGAAAATATAGACATTTCCAATATAGAAAATTCAACTTTCTTTTTAAAAGAACCTCATTCTAGGAAGGTTCCCTAGAAGAATTCCCTTTCTTTATTATAAATATTTTTATTTTTTCAGATCCAAATGAATCACTGTGAAAAGGAATTTCAGTATTCCAATCCTAAAATACTGAAATATAAATATGGGTAATCAATATATGAAAAACCACAGAAAAACATTATTTTAAAGCTAGTGCAATTAGTACAAGTAAATCTAAATTATAATTTATCAGCTTCCAAATAACACATCTGCACTGTAGAACTGAAGTGGCAAGGAAACGAACAATTTTTTAATGTAGCTACACTACTGAAATAATAAATTTTTAAACTGTTGCCCTTCCTTGAGAAGTGAACTGTAACCTCATCTACGTTCTCTATAGTTTCTCTCAAGAGGGAACTTCACCACGTTTGCAAATTCAGGATGCTTTTTTCAACATATCATTCAAGAGGTATTTTTATGATACCGCACACAAAGTATTTACATACCCTTTTTAGCTTTCAGTGTTTTCCTCCACAGTGTAGAAAAGATTCCATCTGTCCAATCATTGGTTGCAGCATCTAGTTTTCCAAACATTTGAGGAGCAGTAATAGCTTTGGGGTTCATACGCATTTCTCTATGAGGTTGGCCACATTCTGTCAGTGCTCTCATTAATATAGTTATGACCATTGTTTTTCCAGATCCACTAGGTCCAAGCATCATCAACCCATGACGTACTAGAGAAGTTTCATACAACTATTAAAAAAATCAAAATATTTTAAGAAATATATGCTTTTGGAAGATTTTTGCTTGCATTTAATACATTTGATAGTCAGTGATTATAAATGTATTAGACATACAAATTATATACTCAGAATTGAAATCAGTATGCGTTTGCTGATTTTTAGCGTTTTGTGGAATAGTACATACCATCACATCTTAATCTTCTAAGCACCAAGCAAGTTTACTATAAAACAGTTTACAGAACTGAATCTTGCCAAAACTTTTCAAAGCAACTGAAAATAGTTTTACCAGATTTTAAAAAGGGTTTTCTGTATTATTCAAAAGGAAAAATGGATAGTAGCAAAATATTAATGCAACAGAAGAATGACTAATCACTACAGTGCTAAAATACCTGAGTATATGAAATAAACATAGGAACCGCACTTCCTACAGGATTGTGGATGGGTTTAGGTTCAGGACAGTTCTTTATTGGATTTTCTATTTTTCCTTTAATATTAGCTTTAGGCTTGCTATGGAAGAGGCAAGGTCTGCCTACCCAAGTATCTCCTTTTGGAGCAACTGAAAGGAACAAAAAAATGGTAGTCCTCCTGGATGATAGAACCTTGTAAGGAGAAGCATATACAGCTGCTTCCTTTGCAAGCTGAATAAAGGCTTGTTTCAGTCCAGGATGAAGATCTACAGGCACCACAAATCTAAACTGAGATCAAGTCCACCATGAACTTGACAATTTCAAACTTTTTATTCCCAGTGGAACATGGAATTTGTTAAGGCACAAGCAATCTTCCTATGACCAGTTTGGCAACCAGAAATATTAAGCCGTGAATAAAACAGTGAACATGACTTTAAGCAGGATGGTCAAAAGTTCTCTCCCATGCAAAAATTCCGCTGATCATCAGTGTGAAGCTGTGTGAAGGACAATATAGATCCAGCCTGCAGAATGTGGAGCAAAACCTTCTGTAAATTAGGTGGAGTCTGAGCAGAGCCATAAATATACCTCTGGTTTGATGACAGAGACATGATATTTTAGTTGCTGTGAGGCAACATAAGGCAGAATGTTGCACTTTGTATCTTTTGCTCTCATTCAACAAATCACACAGCAGTTTTGTTTTTTAAGCTAGACAAGTTTGGAAACTTTCAGAAATCTGGTAATAAGCACAAAGGTCAGAGTGCCTTTCTAGGTTTACATCTAGTTTCCTTTAAGATACTCAGTTTGTAAGAGCCAATGATGTACTTTCTAATTTAAGACTGTACAGCCAATGAATAAGCCTAGCACTTCAAGGCCTGTAGTTTCAGAAAGTCTCTATTCTGAGGTTGTATTTCAAGAAGATGCAAACATATTTCCATAGGGTAAAATGTTCTAAGTGTCAGTTGTTGTAGCTATACTCTCATCTTGGCAATCAGCAAAATTACAAATAAATGCTTCTAGAGCAATATAGTTTTCAGCCATTAGAAATTGTAAAGGTTATTAGTCTTAACCATTAACAGTGTTTAACAATTATCCAAAAAGTAGGGATAAGTAAAATATGAAAATTAGAAGACAGCATAATTCTTCTCTGGCTGACAAATTTTACAGAGCAAAATTCAATTTCATCAATTAATGGAATTAAAAAAAAAAAAAATTTCACTAATTAAGGCTACAAGCTCAATCTCAATGAGTAATATAGCAAATAAAGTAAAGCTGACCACTGTTTAAAGCATGGTATTACAAGAAAAAGTGTTCACACTTTGTTGCCTGCATGCAGAAAAAACAAAGAATCAGAGAACACAGGAAACAAACACAGTCATAATGTTTAAAAACATCATTATCATCAATAATTAAAGTGGGTTGTCAAGAAAGAGTAGAACAAAAAGACAAAAGAGCAACAATGCTCTAGTTACCTTTCTAGCTTGTCAATTTATAGTTGTTTAGGGATTGTCCAATTATTTATTTCTTGAGTTGTTAGTCTGCTGCATTTGTTAAGTTTGCTTTTCAAAGAAGGATGTGTATAGGGAAGTGTGTTGGCATAAAGATCATCAGAACATGAGTTAACTGTCTTCAATAATAAATTCAAAGTTAGTTTCAAACATGATTGCATGTCAGAAATACAACTGTCATCCATTTAAATGTTATGTTGGAGTACAGGTCGAAAAAGCCATTTAAGCACCTTTTTTCCTTCATATTAAATAACTACTTATTAATTAATCAACAACACGTCATAAAGATTATCCCACACTAAACACAAATTACCATAAACCAAAAATACGGTTAAATCACTAAATCATTACTTTACTAAACATAATGTCTTACAAATATTCTGAAGTCAAAATAATTTCTTGCAACACCTTAACAATTTTCTCTCTTTTGCTTTTCAATCAGAACACACTGCAGGTCTAAAGAGCTTGCAACACAAGGTAAACAAAACATACTCCACTCCTGGCAAGCTGCCAGCACACAGGGTCTATTTCTCTATTCCTCAAGTGCCAAGAACCAAGCGTTATTCATGTCAAAACTAAGCAACTTCTTGTTTTATGTAAACAACACTGTTTGCAACAACTTTTTGCTACACAGTCTCTCATTCAGATTCTATATATTTTCTTACTTGTTTTTACTAAAACTCTTGCATGCAGGTAACAGAGGAATACATATTCCACTCAGGTGGGGTCTTTCCACAGTATTCAGGTGGCTAATGCACTTCTAAAGGATGCTAGCTTTGAACACTACAGATACAAACTGACAGTAGCTGGGCTTGTTCACATCCTTTGCAGTCTAGAAAGCCTCTAAATCTCTTTATAGCTTTAATCTTTGGATCACACATATCCTTGAGAGAAACAATCCCCTTTGTATAACGGTGTCATTCTTGTAACTGAGACTGTTTTTTGGTTCTTTCATTTTATGGTACCTACATGCATGTTCACTTGCATGCTTAACCTTGTTATAGGTTTCCCTAAGTTTGTCATAGCATATGCTAAGACATATATGCTCTATACATCCCTATACTTTAACTCTTTCAACTCAACACAGATAAGCTGGATGATTACCCAACCAGTGTATAGGTTCTCAAAACTTATGTGAGAAAAAACTTTGTTTACTACAATGTCTGCTCAAACTCATCATGAAGACTCTTCTCCACTACAGAAACATATTTAAGTCAGAAATACATACCTCTTACATTTTCCTTTGCCCTTATAAAGGTTTTTTAGTTCTCTCCTCCTCCTTAGCAGGAGTTGTGCCCTGGCTATGTTTCTTCTCACTAGTTATTTATTACTTTGGCCTTCAAAATGCCTCCCAATCCTTCTTATGCCCTACTGTCCCTACTCTAGTCTAAGAAACTCATGTTCAGAGACCCATGTAGGTGCCTTGCTGCTTCATTCAGATAACTTAGATGCACTACCATATCTGGGAAAGGCATGCTTTAAGGTATTTTTTTTCTTCTTCTGGATAATTTAAAGAAATAAAAACATAAGTCCCTTGGATTGGTCTTCCTTAGTGTGGTGTACACACAACCTTCGGTTTCTCCCATATTAGAAGCACAGGTCCTTGAGTGAGACAGTGGTTTAGCTACTAACATGGTGTTCTGACTCCTGTTTGTTAAAAATGTTTTGGAAAAAAAAGTTTTACCTGAACAAGCTTAAGATTCCATGGTGGATGGTTAATCAATCCTGCCTCTTCAACCTGACCAGCTACTGCAGCCTGAAGCTCAGCATAGGTACTACTGTCCAGCTGTAACCCCGGAAAGAGACCGTTGAGAAGATTGAGAAACAAAGGCTCATCTTCATCTATCTGAAACAAAAAAAGTCATTAAGTGCTTAAAGCATGGTTATCCAAAGAATGTTCTCAAACCAAAATTAATCTCTATTTTAAAATAATAAACAGTAAGAATATATTTTCTAAATACAGATGTTTATGTTCATAAACACAGCCAGCCAACAGGACAGCTCACTACAAAAATAGCATTTTGAAAATGTCATCCATATGCCATGTGAGAAATGAATTCAAAATTGAAAGAAATTTCCCACTGAGTAGACACTGGAATCTATTTGTAACATTGATTTGTAAAACACTTGCAGCATATATTGGAAAGAACACCCTATCTGGAAAGAAATCTTTGAAAGTCTAATTTAGTGGATACTCAAATTATTCAGTTTACTTATGGTACAGTAGTCAGTCTGTACACAAGTCAGTACATAAAATGTCATACCCACAGCTAAGCCACTATTAACCTATTTGAACCTTTGCACTCTGAGCACTGTTTCCAAGTCTAATAAACTCTCATTGCTGTTTAATGATAACATGATGATCATCATGTTTCAATTCTTAAAGAAAAGGATGTTTGAGATTTTTTTCTAATCTTCTACAAAACCCCATGAAATATCTAGTAGACTTGCCTATACATGGTGCTAAAATATTAAATTAGATTCTTACCAGCTTAGAAAGATTCATATCTCTTAGCCCTCTCATAACGATACTTAATTCGCTTTCATTTGGCCTGGCCCTCTTTTGAGTTCCAAGAGTCCTCAGTACTGAAAGGATATTCCTCAGACCAAAGTCATAATGGACCTAGGGAGTGGAAAAAGGCTTATGCATCAGTAACAAGTTCTCTAGTTTTATTTCATCAGTATGTCAAACCTTACTTGCATATTGTATAGTACAGTTGCCCTGCCTGGAAAAGGTAGCTAAAATAGGAATTGCTGCTGTTATTTAGGAATTATTCTATTAAAATAAATGAAGGATAATAAGGCTATTTTCAGGAAAGGGAGGGGAAGGTTACAAGGCTTTTCTTTTCTAATTTAAATTTAATTGACTTCACCATTTATAATGCCATATAGCAATTATTTTGTAGCTCTCTACAGCAGAGTTCTAAAAAAATAATAGTTCCATTCCAGACTGGGTCTTTCCAATGGAGGCAGCTTAAAGCCAAGACCTCAGATCAAAGCAGTGCTATGGGGAGAAGGGTAATTTAAATCAAACTTGAGACGTTCCTCCTGTGGTTTCCAATTTCCAACTACTTTCTCTAGCCCTAGATAATTCTTACAGAAAAATGACACCACCAGGTTAATTTTTACCTGGCTGCCATGTGTAGGCAGAGAACCTCATGCACTTGCAACTACAAACTATCATTCTTTAACAACTAAACAAATGTGTGTATGTAATTACATATACATGAATTAACATTTTTATTTGTTCAAAAATTTTGTAGACATTTTTTTTTTAATTATATTTAAACTACTTCAATATTTTGTAAAAAGCATAAAAGTGATGCTTCAAAACTAATCTGCACAAACCAAAACCTAAGGGGTTGTATTGTGTAAATATGAAGACAAAGAGGAAGGGAATACATAACACTACCTGCTTAGTGAGTTGCTCCTCGCAAAGTTTATAAAGAACAAAGAATTTCTGAGACAAGATCACATTATCAATAAATCCATAACTTGCAAGCTTAACTCTTATAATTATCTGAAATATAATTTTTTTTAGAAATTCCATTAGTTTTTCTGAAGATAGGTAAGCAAAGTAAAATATATGTTTTCTTTCAGTTCCGTCAGTAATTGTACCTGTCTATCTGGAACCATCATTGCAACAGTTCTAAACTGTATTTTGAGATTTTCTGGTAATTCTTGACGTCCAGCATATCCAGGATTCTAGATAAGAAAACACACTGCATTATTATTTACAACAGTCAAAATAACATCCTTCTTATTGTTCAATAAAAGTAAATTTATGCATAAATACCTAGATCTGTTCAACAGAGTTAGAACTTTTGTCTACTAATGATTAAAATGTGAAGAAAAAACTTCAACCATAACTACGAATTTAATAACCTATGCATAATTGCCAGAGTAATAACTGAATTTCTCTATCATAACAAGGCAGCAAATTTCATGGAATACAATCTAGTTGGTTGATTTCTTCTAGTGTATTCCCAATGCAAATAAAGTTTTCATTACCATTTTGCAGAAAAGGTAGGTTTTGTAAGATCGGAAAAGTTCAGTGTATGGAAAGAGCCAAAATAATTAAAAAAAAAAAAAAAAAAAAAAAAAAAAAAAAAAAAAAAAGGATAACAAGCACTCTACAGTGAAGAAATATTAGGATGCCTTTCTCTCTTTCTTGTGTCTAAAAGGCTAGCCTTAAAGTACAGAATCTCACTGAATGTTTAATAGCTTGTGAGTGAATACTACCCACTGAAGTAAGAATCATATAAGAAATTCTAATTCTCTTTTAGTGACAGAACTGATTTTAATAATGGCTCAAGAATACGCAGAGAATATTTTGTAATGACAGTAAAAATACAACAGACAACAAAATTAAAACATGAAAACTTTACAACAAACTCATATGAAAGAAAATTTTAATGACCAAGAAAGTTTGACTAATAGAAGATTTCTGGAAACTTGCTGCAAAAATAGGGAATAACTCTGACATTAAACAGGTGACATTTAAGAAATCAGAAGCAGTCAAAAGATATTTCTGACCTCCTCAGTTATTATCCTGCACTCAAACATGCAGATGAAGATTTTAATTTCCCATAAAGTCATCTTGGATTGCCATCTGCCTTGGCATTAGGAAACATACACTGTAAAATTCCCTGCCCATGAGATTACAGGAATTAGTGCTATGAAGCCCCAGGAACCCTATGGCAACAAGAAAGCATACCCTGAAAGTTAATCTTCTAAATCCAGGAGTTGGTGTTTCTCCCTTTGGTAATGGTTCGTAACTGGTGTAAAATTATACGTACTGCCTCACTTATCTTTTTTGCACAGATTATCCATTCAGTTGTGGCACCTAACTTTATATATATAACTTTATATAACCATATATACTGCAAGTCTTTTTCACAAGTAGTCATTATAAGAAAGGGAACAACGTATCTCAGATACCACCCATAAAAACTTCACGATATAAGCAGCACAGTTCTGTCATAATGCCCGCACTGATTCCAGGATTGACGCACAGAGTAGAATGGGCCCCTTTGCCATAGAAGACCAAAAGTTGACATCCAGCATTGTGTTTACCAGTTTAGACACATCCTGTATCAACAAATGAAAGGATCTGATAATTTTTGCACAGGTTTTAGAAAGACCTGTTGTCACCACAGTACAAGAAGGGTGGTTTATTCCAGAATCATCATACTCGTCTTCTGTAAACCAGCTTGAAGAGTTCTTTGTATATATCCATGTAAAGTACCCATTAGACAAGACATATGTCTTCAAAAAATGTCTTTCCTATACCTCCTGCTTTAAGTGAATGTTCTTTTTTTTTCCTACAGTATCTTTCTCACTAATACTGTTAAAGCATTTCAAGCTAAGGTAGTAAAGCATACTACTGTTTCAGTCCTGTCAGTGAGCACACAGAATTCTGGAAGTTTGGCCAAACCCTTAGTCTACATAATGAATTGCAGTACAGTAATGAAGGGACATAATTATGAACATTTTCAATAATCTTAAAGTAAAAATGAAGGCATGCAATTCATGAATAATTAGATTATTTATGTGTTCCAGTAGTTTAGTCTAATTCTATAGCAACAGCATCACTTAATTAATAAAATCCGTTATTTTCACCTTGCCATTTAATTAACCTGTATATAGTATAATCTGTCACTTCTCTGGAATTATTACTACATTTACCATTGTTAGGAAAATTCCAAACTCTGGATTTAAATCCACACAGTCTCCATCAGAAAAAATGAACTGCTTTTTTCTTTCTTTTCTTGCTGTTAAAATAATATAGATTTGTTGTGCTGCTACTGACAAGACGGGCAACTCAATTCGGTTGAATTCATCAAAACATCCCCAAGATCCAGACTGTGCAAGACCTAAAACAGGGACAGAAAAATTTATTATCTGTTGTTCTTCATGCATATTTGAGGTATCTGAACTAGATGACTTTTCCTTCAAATAATTAAATAAGATTAGTTTTATTTATTGCCCTGTGGCCAAGGTCTATCTTCCTCCAATCCACCTGACCATTTCCATATCAATCTGAATTAATATTAGTTGATTTATAAAAAATGCTTAAAAGTGAATAAAAATCAGAAAAAAAATCTTTTGATATCTTGGGGCATTTGGCAGATCTTTCTTCCAGATCTTTCTGTGAACATAGCCTTTTATTGTAAAGCGGCAATTCGATTATTTGCAAAAAGCTGTCTTGTTAATCTAAAAAAATAAAAATAAGTGACTTAGAGCTAGAAAAGGCTAGCCCTAAATGTTACAACAAAAAAATCTCAAGTTTTGTATTTTCATTTGGGTCTTCCAGCCTTCACAATGCTTTTAAATTACTTTTCACTTGCCTCTTATAAATCATAAAGGTTAAAATTAAAAATTGAAATTATTTTTGCACTAATTAGGGGGTTAAGTAAAACTCTGAAACTCACAAGACAGAAAATATTAATCCTAGAGCATATATCTCTATGCATAAGCATTACCATTTTAAGTCCACACTAAATTACAAGTTTTTCATGTAACGGTACAGGGTATTAACAACATGCAAAGAGTGGACAATGCTCTGTGTGAACTTGTCTATGAAAGAAAGAGAGGAAGACAGAGAGAAAATTAATGGAAAGAGAAATCTAGAAGCACTATGTTAATAACAACATTTTCATAAAGGACTAATTTCACAGTTGCCTAATTTCAGTTTGGAAAACTAACATGTATTTAGTAGCAACTAAGAGAATTGTTGTTCCTTTAGCAACTTTTTATGAGAAAATTTGTAGCAGCGTTTTTTTCCACATGATCATTAAAGTACCAGTAGGCAGTAGTTTTCTTTCATGTATACAGAGAGAGAGCTATTTAAAAGTGAAAAATTTATCCAATGCATTCAGGGTATATTATTGTTACACAGTTAAGGGTAAATCACTTTAAAGGGATTCTGTCATGTACTCAAAGACTTTTTAAAATTTCAGTAGCTTGACTTTCAAAGGGGCAATATTGTTTATAAACCCACAGCTTTAGGCACTTTTATGCCACAATTATTTGCTTGCTAAAAATAAGTAATATAAAAAAATAATAGTTTCACCCCTTGCTTCTCAATACATATAATACCATAGCTTTGAAAAATGAGCTGACAGAAACCTCATGAAGTTCAAGTCCTTTATCTGGAACAGAACAACTCCATGCAACAGTACAGGCTTGGTGCTGACTGGCCACAAAGCAGTTTTGCAGAAAATGATCTGGTGTCCTGCTTAACAACTAATTGAGCATGAATCAGAATTATGCCCTTGTAGCAAAGGATGCCAGCTGCATATTGGGCAAGAGTGTAGCCAGCAGGTTGAGGAAAATAATTGTTTGCCTCTACGCTGCACTTGTGAGATAGCAGCTGGAGTATTGTGTCCAGTTTGGGGCTTATCAATAGAGGAGAGACATTGATAAACTTGCATGAGTCCAGCAGATGGCTGCCATGATAGTCAGTGGCTGGAGGACATGACACAGAGGGAGAGGCTGAGAGAATATGATTTGTTGAGCCTGAAGAGAAAGCTAAGGTGAAAGCTTATTGCTGTTCATAACTAGCTAATAGGAGGCACTGAGAAATTGGAGCCAGGCTCTTCTCAGAGGTGCAGCGGAAGAGACAATGGACACAGGTTTCAATGAGGGAAATTCCAGGTCAATGGAAGTATAAAAAATGTTACCGTGAGGATGGTCAAACCCTTGAACAGGGGCCCAGAGGTGTTGTGGAATGTCCATCCCTGGAGATACTCAAAACCCAACATGAAAAAGGTCCTGAGCAACCTGCTTTAACTGCACCTGCTAAATGACCTGTGGAGGTCTCTTCTATCCTACATGAAGAAGTCTTACCTTTGAAAATCCTACCCAAACCTCTGAAGTCCATTTGATCAGAGCAGTTAAAGACTACTACATATTTTCCCAGAGCCTTTCCCATGTCTTTCGTCGTTTCTGTTTTACCAGTTCCAGCTGGTCCTGCTGGAGCTCCTCCCATGTTCATTCCCAAAGCCTGCGCTAAAGTTATATAGCACCTATAAATGTTAATTCATATTAATTTATTAAATCATATGAAAGATGTATGTGTATATATATAAGATAACAATGAGTTATGCAATAGATTCTACAGCTCTTATGTTGAAACATTACTTCTTCATAAAGCAGTTCCATTGATTTCCATGAGTGCAGGAAGTTCAGAGTGGTAAAAGTCACAAAATACAGCATTTAAACATAACTTTTATAAAAGCAAACAAATTTATCTGGTATTAGTCTAGTTTGTTAGAAACTGTGAGTATTAGAAGAGCTAAAAAATTAATGCACACCACATAAAGGAATTTAATTGTCATTAACTCTTTTTGCAGCTATAAATAGTAGATTCCACTGTTGAATTCTGCCACCCCATCATATTCTGCAGTATCTTAATCTGTATATTTTTCATTAGGTTAGGTTACCTTTGTCTAAATCCTCAAGTGTGAAAGAATAAGGATATACGGCCCCTTCCACAATTATGGGTAAAGAGTCTTTATAATTCTAAGAAAAAAAATCCCTAAGCTTTACCCTTTTTTTTTTTAAGTCTTAAAAAGTTTAGACTAGTGTTTTAGTTATATATGAGCCTTAGTTACAATTTTCATTCATGGTAAGTTATGGAAGAGTAACGCTAAAGGAATTAAATGACAAAGTTCCTATACAAATGATGGGGTATCTCCACTGTCAAATCAACTCAACATATTCTGAAAGCATTTCTAACTAAAGTATTTCTGCTTTTAATCCATAATTGAATAGAGTTTAATAACTAACTAGTTCCTACAGTTTGGCTTGAATCACTATAATATATTATGCCGAACTTGAACTGCAGGGACCTTGATGTTTTCTAACCAATAAGAAACTTTGAAGTGACATAAAGGTTTTACTTCTACAGTTCTATTGGGGTCAAGGCAAATTTTGGGGTAGAATTTAATATTTTGCACCAAAAACACCTGATTGTTGAGGGCAGTACAGTTCACTGCAGAAATGTACTGAACTTTCCATATTGTCACAATAGCAGTCCTACCTCTTCTGGAGAAATAAAGGTGTTCAAAAAGCTGTACAGACACAGCTACCTACCACATAGGTAGCAAAGTGAATGATTGTAGGTTGGAAGTTATTTTTGGTTCTTGAGTGGATCTTTTTGCAAGTGAAGTATCTTTTCGCCTCCTATTTTCTCATTTGGTCAAGTGTGACATCTCAACAAAGGAAGAAGGAAGAATTTTGACAGAAAAAGAAGCCAAGAAATTCCCAAGAGGAAAAAAGAAAAATAGTTCTCATTGTTAAGCCACATTTGAAACAAAATTAATGGTCGTTTGCTTGCCTGGCTACAGAAGAATGGCAAGTGAGCGCATACAGCTGGGACTTTGTCAACATCTAGATTCTTATGGACAAATATAAACTGTTTCCCAGTACTAATAAGATAACAGACACTGCCTGGTTGTCTTAGACTTTCAAAGACATTGGTAGCCACAAAATCTCTATAAAATCCCTTATTACAGAATTTGAAATATTTGACCTAATCTTTTCTTCAGTATAGAAATTACTATATAACCTTAAAATGATTCATTTCTGTTACTACATCTTTTTTTTAAGACTGGGCAGTGATAAAACTTTTCTAGGAATTACTAAGTGTACAAATTAGTGAGCGTCTATTTTAGCTTTTCTAAAAGAGTATGATTAAGCAAAAGTATGAGAAGATTTTCCTGAATGACCTAGCCCACACAGGACTTAATTCAGAATGTACCTCTTTGAAGACACATGTTAAATAAACACTATATATATTAAAATATTCATTATGTATAATTGTTTTTCTAACCTGTCTGTAAGAGGTGTTATAACCAGACGATCAGTGCAACCGAGAAATTCATTTTGGTAAACAAAATCAACATCTGTAATGGATACCAAGACTTGATCAAAATCCTCTTTAAAGTAGAATCTAGACTGTTTTAACCATTCAAAATCAGTTGGTGATTTGATGTGCATTTTTACCTTAAAAGAAAGTAAATAAATGTATATGTTATAACTGATCATCCATGTTTATTGTCTTTGATAAATGTGATAAAATGCTTATTTGTATGAGAATGAGTGATGACTCAGGTTAAAGTTCCTATGTAAGTAAACTGAAATACATATAAGCATCACATAGTATGTTCAGATGTATGCTAAACTGATATTAAAGAATGTCCTGATCATTACAACATCTGTGTTAATCAAATAAATCTTAAATTGCTTTGGTAGTGCAGCTCACTCTCCAAGTGAAATTAGCAAACACACTGCTAAATCCACCAAACACATTGGAACAAAGGGCATGATGAAGGAAGGATCTGACTGAGGCATGGAAGGCAAATTTTGTAGAATCTAATAAGCTTGTGTCATCAGCAGTAAAAATATGTGAGAGGTGCAGTGTTGAGGGATGGCATTCCTCAAAGAATAAAGGAATGTAAACAATTTAGCACAGTCTAAAAAGTTCAAGAATAGGATTGGCATTATCTGTTGATTTTAGTAGGGTTTTTTGTTTGTTTGTCTTCTATGTATTCTCCTTAGGAATCAGAAAGAGAATCCCAGTAGCCTGCTCTCCGAGGGAGTAGGAGAGACAGAAAGAAGAAACTAGGAGATATGGAATACGTTTCTATCATTGCTGTAACTCTAGAATGGGTGGAGCTAAAGCACAGCCTAGTGCCAACTTCTGAGATTCTGTAACAAGCCATGAGGAAATTATCTATGATGATAAAGCTACAACACCCTCAGCAGACTCAACTTTTTTAGTTATGCAAGTAAGAGTAGTACAACAGTTTTTCAAAGAAAGGACATACTAAAAGGTTTTTGTCTATCAAAACAATTCTGTAGGAAGAAAGGGAAAATTGAAATATTCTAAGAAAAGTGTAAAAATTTGGAGCAAATATTTAGAAGACAGAACTGATGGATTTTAGTCTAGTTTAAGAAAAAATGTACTATTTTTACTATGATGAGATTATGGACATCTCTGTCTTACAAACACATGCATACACGTGTAACTGTAGCTACCACATATAAGAAAAATTATTATGACAGAAAAATGAATTTAATTGTCAGAAATCAAAATCTGTACTTTACCAAATCATCAAAAATATCACGCTGATGCACATGAATGGTAATAAGCGTTTCAAATTTCACTCTGTCAAGCTTGGAAAGATCATGTGTTGTCTGGCTAATCAACATATTCAGAATCTCCAGAAATCTCCCATTGGTTACTTGCATGATTTTTCTGTCCTCTTTAGCATTCTGTAGAGCTTCTTCTGAATCATGTGTCCACAACATTTGAATTCCCAGTAATCCAACCTACAAATTTAATACGTGAAAAAACCACAGAAGAATCACTTGTTGAACACTAGCCTTTTTATAGAAGCCTTAGGTGTAATAGGAACAATAAATTATGGTGTAGAGAGTCCCAAATTATCACTACATCCAGCACGATGCTATCTCACCAGGATACTGTGCCTGAGTTAATTGGCTCTGCTGTGGTACTGGAAATTTATGAGAAAACATTTAAGAACTTTTATGAAAATTTGTCACATACTGAGATACACACAAATTAAGGATGATTCTCAGTTTCCCTTACAATCCCTTAGTGTACTCCAGTATCACAAACGTAAACAGGTCTTTAAAAGTTCTTCTGAATATTTCCCATTGCCAATTCGTAGCTAATTAAAGAACATTAAAAAAAATGCTGTGCATTTCTACTGAACATGGGATGGATTGCGATCTTTCTAACACGCTGTCATGACTGGAGTACAGCCTAGAGCACATTGAACTACAAGTTATTTTGCTTCCAAATAAATCTAGAGTGTTATAGGATGTTGCATGTAAACTACAGCCTCAGATTGATTTTGATTTACAATATCAGGCACACCCATGATAAAACAGGACAGACAAGACTGTATCAATACCTTTTTTCCCCACATTTCTATATTCAGAAAGCACCAAGACTTGAAAATTTGACTAACCCACTCTTTCTACTTTTCTGTGTCCCTATACCTGTAGTGAGTTCACGGATACAGAGATTGTGTAGCAAGAAATATCACACCATTTTAGAATCATAGGCTATCATCAGTAGAGTCTAAAACAAATTTATTTTAGAATGACCAATTAGTCAGAGGAAAAAAAAAAAAAATCTTTCGATATGACTTTTTCATGCTACCTATAACAGAAGCTTCTGAGACAGTAGAAAGGCAGTTTGAAGGAAAGAAAACGTTTCAAATATTTGTCAGTATCTTGTCCAATTTCTTCTCTGTCCTATACTTTAAATTTCTTGGCCAAAGACCATTTTCTTCTTCTTCCGCCCTGCTTCTAACACAAATAATTCTTTGAACATAAACATATTTGGATTAGCAAACATGGAAAAGAAGATCTTTGCAGATGCTAATAAAGCCACTTCAAAATGTCTGACATGCAAACAAGACAGACAGTCCTTATCTGTTTAAAGAAAAGTAGTAGACTTTTTAAAATAAATACTGCTGAGATAATACATAATTACATCATAAATACAGCTTTAAGATAATTCTATTAAATATTTAAGTGTACTGACTTTTTTTTAAATTAGCAAGGTATAGAATCATAGAATCATTAAGGTTGGAAAAGACCTCTAAGATCATTGAGTCCAACCGTCAACCCAACACCACCATGCCCACTAAACCATGTCTCTAAGCGCCTCATCTACACGTCTTCTAAATACTTCCAGGGATGGTGACTCAACCACTTCCCTGGGCAGCCTGTTCCAATGTATAACCACTCTTTCAGTAAAGAAATTTTTCCTAATGTCCAATTTAAACCTCCCCTGCTCCCACCTCGCTGCAACCTCCTTTCAGGTAGTTGTAGAGCGCGATAAGGTCTCCCCTCAGCCTCCTCTTCTCCAGACTAAACAGTCCCAGTTCCCTCAGCTGCTCCTCATAAGACTTATTCTCCAGACCCTTCACCAGCTTCGTTGCCCTCCTCTGGACACACTCCAGCACCTCAATGTCCTTCTTGCAGTGAGGGGCCCAAAACTGAACACAGTATTCCAGGTGCGGCCTCACCAGTGCTGAGTACAAGGGCACGATCACTTCCCTGCTCCTGCTGGCCACACTATTTCTGATACAGGCCAGGATGCTGTTGGCCTTCTTGGCCACCTGGGCACATTGTYGGCTCATATTCAGMYGGCTGTCAACMAGCACCCCCAGGTCCTTTTCCTCTGGGCAGCTTTCCAGCCACTCTTCCCCAAGCCTGTAGCATTGCATGGGGTTGTTGTGGCTGAAGTGCAGGACGCTGCACTTGGCCTTGTTGAACCTCATACAGTTGGCCTCAGCCCATCAATCCAGCCTGTCCAGGTCCCTCTGCAGAGCCTTCCTACCCTCGAGCAGATCAACATGCCCACCCAACTTGGTGTCATCTGCAAACTTACTGAGGGAGCACTCAATCCCCTCATCCAGATCATTGATAAAGATATTGAACAAGACTGGCCCCAAAACAGAGCCCTGGGGGACACCGCTCATGACTGGCTGCCAACTGGATTTTGCTCCATTCACCACAACTCCTGGGCCCGGCCGTCCAGCCAGTTTTTTACCCAGCACAGAGTACACCTGTCTAGGCCATGAGCTGCCAGCTTCTCTAGGAGAATGCTGTGGGAGATAGTATCGGCCAGTTTTAATATTTGCAGAATTTCTATTAAAAAAATTACACCCAGCACTGTACTGATTAGCAAATTACAGAGTCAGAATTTGTACAGGATGGGAAACAATTCATTACTTGTTAATGAAATTCATGAATTATCAGTAAGATGGAGGAGTCTCTAGGCAAACTAGAATCCTTCAAGATAGGCTTCTGCTAGGACTGCATTATCATAGTGACAAATATATGAACTATGAGGTAAATCTTGTAAATGATGAGATAAATAATCATAATCATAACTCTTGCAATCTTAAATTATGAGAGAGAAATCAATCTGCACATGAAATTTTATTTGCATCTGAAAGGGGTTCAATATCCATCACAGAAAATATAAGCTCTACTTCATATTCTCCAAGAGAAGAAAAAAGTAATTTTAAAGTAGATTACAAGAAAAATATGATGCTATACATAGTGTACCAAAACTGAAGTCATTAAGGATTGCCTTCTACTGAGTAGATCCATATCCTTGTTTTCTCTATGAAAACTTCCTCATATACACAATCCCGTATGCTATTTACATCCAACCTCCCCCCCCACACAACCCAAACTGCACACACAAATCCACATCCTGTAATCTCACCTGTGCTGGAAAGTGATTAAGAAAATTCAGCAACTGATATCCTGAGTCACTAATTTGGTAATATGCTGCCCTAATTATGCCGTGCAATGAAATCTGCTGCACACGCAATAAATCCTGCAACCAAAGTTCTACTGGTCCTTTTGCAATCACTGGAGTGTCCAACTGAAAAATTAGTAAAAGTAGAAGGTACAAATTAGAACATAGTTACCAAACTTCTCTTGAAGAATGTTAGTTACTAAATTTCTACTCAAGACAACTACAGATCTAATTTCGATAAACATACTAGAAATTTATTTAATGAAGACATATTATAGTTTTGTTACACCCATCCTTGAAATGTTCATTTGTAATTAACAATAATTCAATTTAATATTGTCGTGGTTTAACCCCAGCCAGCAACTAAGCACCACACAGCCGCTCGCCCACTGCCCCCACGGTGGGATGGGGGAGAGAATCGGAAGGGTAAAAGTGAGAAAACTCGTGGGTTGAGATAATGACAGTTTAATAGGGAAAGCAAAAGCCATGCACGCAAGCAAAGCAAAMCAAGGAATTCATTCACYACTTCCCATCGGCAGGCAGGTGTTCAGCCATCKCCAGGAAAGCAGGGCTCCATCACGCGTAACGGTTACTTGGGAAGACAAACGCCATCACTCCGAACGTCCCCCCTTCCTTCTTCTTCCCCCAGCTTTATATGCTGAGCTTGACATCATATGGTACGGAATATCCCATTGGCCAGTTGGGCTAGGTGTCCTGACTATGCTCCCTCCCAGCTTCTTGTGCACCTGGCAGAGCATGGGAAGCTGAAAAGTCCTTGACTAGTAGACTACTTAGCAACAACTAAAAACATCAGTGTGTTATCAACATTCTTCTCATACTAAATCCAAAACATAGCACTATACCAACTACTAGGAAAAAAAAAATTAACTCTATCCCAGCTGTAACCAGGACAAATATATACTTATATGTTCAATAATAGAATGATTTATCTTTTAGTAACTTTTCTGGGGAGAAAAAAAAAAAAAAAGAAATTCAGAGAATTACCGGAATTTTTTCTCCTTCTCTTGATATGACTGCCAGTATGCGATCATAATCCTTTGGGTGAAAGTCTACTTCATTTATATTGTCAGATATGGAAGGCAGATGTGGCTGCAAGGATAATTCAGAAGTCACTCAATGTAAATAGATAACATTAGCAAACAGAAAAAAATCTCAAGTAAGGTTATCCTGCAAAGGTTCATCTGAACCTACAGACGAATTTCAGGCCATCTGTAGGTAATAATTACAGAAATGGTTGTGTAGGATTTTATCTCCATTTGCTGTTTTTTTACAGTTTCCAGAGGTGATCTAGCAGAACAGAGATCAGCTACTGTGTGAGATCAAGTATCTGATCTCAGTCAACCCTCAGTAACAATCCAGACTAGTGGGACTATAAACCTTCAGTAACAATCCAGACTAGCTGGATGAATTTTGCAATATGCAAAGCAGGAAAGTCTCACAGGGTCCCTTCTATTAGTTTAGTTGTGAAAGGAACCACCAGCAAATCACTTGATGGGACCATGTACTAGTGTTCTCAATTCTGAAGATTTTTTTAAATTACAGATATCCGTTTCATATTTTGTTAAAGACTAAAGAGCAAGAAATGAAAATTTTTCTCAAGCAAAGTTTATAAGGAGAAAATGGTTACATTTTAATTTATTAAATGCTTTTCCTTATTCTAATTTTTTTTATTATAAGCAGAAAAAAATCACTAAGGTTGTACCTGAATTGTATGAGAATCACTTGCTTGTCCAAGAATTTCAAGAAGGACAGGATCAGAAACAAAAAAGAATCTAGGAAACAGTAGTCTTTTCTTCTCTAAGTATCTTTAAAAGTGAACAAGATTTTTGTCAGAATATTTCAGTTCTTAAATTTTTTCTACATAAGAGTGAAAGTAAGACTGAAATACTATTAATTTTTCATATAAACTATTTACAAAATAATAATGCATTAAAAATCAAACAATTCATACCCTGTAAGTGATTTCTGACATACTTCCAACTGTTCATGTAAATGAGGGAGAAGTTGGTCCATAGTCTCATCTCCGACACAGCAGTTAATTACATTTGGGTTTTCATGAGCTCGTTGCATTATTCTTATCCATGATTTGTCAATATTCTGAAAACGCTTTGCTTCCTATATATAGCAAAAACATAAGTGCTTTCACAGCATAATCTGTCGGAAATTATTACACAGATAGCTTTTAATACACAATAATAGGCAAGCACTGTAAGGTTTACCTGGGGTAACTGTTTTGCGATATCTCCCCCTACAAAAACAGCTTCAAGATAAATCCAGAGGTTCTGCACAACCAGCCATTCTTCAATTATGTCTGTAGAGCTGCTTAGTTTATAAATCCAGCTCTGAATTTCCTTTTTAAATGGTGTATTGTATCTAAAAAAGGATGAGAAGCAGAAATTATTTAATTCTAAATAAAGCTATTATAAAATAAATACTTACAATGGTGAAAAAAACCCCAAACAACACTTGTTTCACTGTATTGGGTTTGCGTGGCAGTGTTTTGGTAGCAGGGGGGCTACAGGTGTAGCTTCTGTGAGAAGCTGCTAGAAGCTTCCCCTATGTCCGATAGAGCCAATGCCAGCCAGTTCCAAGATGGACCCGCCGCTGGCCAAGGCCAAGCCAATCAGCGATGGTGGTAGCGCCTCTGTGATAACATATTTAAGAAGGGGGAAAAAAACCTCCGCAACAGCAATTGCAGCCGGAGAGAGGAGTGAGAATATGTGAGAGAAACAACTCTGCAGACACCAAGGTCAGTGAAGAAGGAGGGGGAGGAGGTGCTCCAGACACCGGAGCAGACATTCCTCTGCAGCCCGTGGTGAAGACCATGGTGAGGCAGGCAGTCCCCCTGCAGCCCATGGAGGTTAACAGTGGAGCCGATATCCACCTGCAGCCCATGGAGGACCCCACGCCAGAGCAGGTGGATGCACCCGAAGGAGGCTGTGACCCCATGGAAAGCCCCCGCTGGAGCAGGCTCCTGGCAGGACCTGTGGACCCGTGGGGGACCCACACTGGAGCAGTCTGTTCCTGAAGGACTGCACCCCATGGAAGGGACCCACACTGGAGCAGTTCGTGAAGAACTGCAGGCCGTGGGAAGGACTCACGTTGGAGAAGCTCGTGAAGGACTGTCTCCCGTGGGAGGGACCCCATGCTGGAGCAGGGGAAGGGTGTGAGGAGTCCTCCCCCTGAGGAGGAAGGAGTGGCAGAGACAACGTGTGATGAACTGACCGAAACCCCCATTCCCTGTCCCCCCACGCTGCTGTGGGGGAGGAGGTAGAGAATTTGGGACTAAAGTTAAGCCCAGGAAGAACGGAGGGGTGGGGGGAAGGTGTTTTTAAGATTTGGTTTTATTTCTCATTATCCTACTCCGATTTGATTGGTAATAAATTAAATTAATTTTCCCCAAGTCGAGTCTGTTTTGCCCATGACGGTAATTGCTGAGTGATCTTCCTGTCCTTACCTCGACCCACGAGCCTTTCGTTATATTTTCTTTCCCCTGTCCAGTTGAGGAGGGGAGTGATAGAGCGGCTTTGGTGGGCACCTGGCGTCCAGCCAGGGTCAACCCACCACATTCACTTAGAGCAAGAAGAATCTTGTGGAAAGTTTCTACCAGCTTGATTGCATTCAAATATATTGAGACAATAGTTTGCTACTAATACATGAAAGTCTTCCACTTGAGGAAGTTTTTCATTAGATATTGTAACATTCTTTCTCATTAAAAAATAATATTCCATTCAAATTTACTGCTGATTTAGCCTAATAATGGTACAGTTCCTACCTCAGTGTGTTTCTGAAAATACCATACACAATCTATTTAAAAGTACCTATTGGTCAGTAAAGAGCCAAGAATCATTAAACTGTCCTCCATCAATGTTATAATTTCTGATGATTCAGTTCCCTTTAACAGTAACTCTCCTCTCCCTTTGAATGATGAAAAGCTCAGAATTTGGCTTCCCCAAGTGTCAGCTATTTGAGATAGTTTGGCTTCTATATCCTTTTCCTTTGTAGCAGATATGCATATATCCTGCAAAGAAAGAATCATTTTTTAGAATCTTCATTCTTCAGAAAAATCTTTCCTAATATTACACATCTAGTAATAGAATATTTAAAAACAATATATGAAATTTTACAAAATAGTATAGAAATGTGTCACAAATGCAGAGATCACACTACTAATTTTACTCACTCAAATTACATGTATGGATAACTGAAAAGTGCATACTTGGAAATGCATGGATATAGCATTTCTGTAGCTTCACATTTTGTTATTTCTGCGTAACAAGATTTCTGAATCATTATTTCTACAAGGTTTAGGGTAGTGATGTAGACTCATCACCAGATGAACTCTCAATCTTAGCACATTTCAATTTATAGAATCACAGAATCTAAGAATAATTTAGGTTGGAAAGGTCATCAAGTCCAACATTCTATTCAAATCAGAGCTTAATTCAAAATTAAGCAGATCACCTTGGAATGCTTCCATATATATCAAGTATGAATATAAAAATAGCTTTTGCATGCATATTTGCCCTATAAAACTTGCAAACTCCATTGAGAGTTTTTTCAGATTATGTGGGGGATCTTTTGAAATTGTATGGTTCAGAAGAAGCCATAAAGATCTAAAAAAGTATTCATATTAGATATTAATAAGCATGAAGTCTTCCTCTAAAATTTCTATTTATTTACAAATGTTTAAAGCAACCACAGAGTTAAAAAAAATTGGGTGACCATGATAATTTGAAGTTTTGTTTGGTTTTTTTCCTGTTTAAAAACAGCTAAGAAAATCATAGGAAACAGAGCCAGGAAGAATGTGAAGAGATTTTCTGGAAATAAGTGTCCAAAGATTCCAGCTGCTACCTCTGTCTTTGTTCATATGGATAAGAACTTCTAAATAAACTCTTCTAAACTAGTGTGGTCTGATTGAGAGTCAAGGACTTTAATGAAGTAAAAAGTATTTTTTAAAAAGGTGATCATTTTATAAGTAATCATATTATTTTTGCTGACAATATAAAATGAACAAGGAGGGAAAAAATGTAGGTACTTACCTCAATATCGTCTTTATGTTTAAGAATTGGTGCTTCCATGATGTTTCGAAGGCAAAAGGAATCAGATTCTATATCAAATTGATGTCCTGTTGTTTCAGCAATACGATTCCAGTGTCTTTGCTTCATTGCTTTGTCTGTCATCATTTCCAGCATGGGACAAGACTCACTAAAATCATCAATTTTCTTCTTGAGATCTAAAAACGCTTGCCAGTGTTGGAGTCCTTTAGGCAGTCTACGGCACCTGCAGTTGAGTTAAATTGATACATTTACGTAGTAAATGCCTCTTTTGTCAAAATAGGAATTGTTTAAACATTTTAAAAACAGACAAGGACATATGAATTAGCTTGTATTGAGGTCAACATTTTCTATGTAAAATTCCAATTTGTGTCAATTAGTCTACCTTTTTAGGAAAAACTAATGCAAACGCCCTACTAACAAATCATAATAGCTAACAGTTTTAACCGCTGATATGTTCTTTGCAAATAAACAGAAATATTGCAGTTTGCATTAAAACATAGCTTATCTGCTGCTTATTGTCACAAACTCTTTATTGGCAAACAAAAAACAAAGCAAAAATAGTTAAGTTTTACATATGTTATCCTTGTACAAAATAATATTTACTTCAATTTACAATACCAGTAATACACATGGCACATATTAACATACCACTTCAGAGATAGACGTGAAAATTAGAAAGATATGACCACTTTCACCTCTACTTTTGGTTAGTATTCCTGAAACTATTCACTAAGAAAATGAAAATTATATACTTCTAATGTGGAAAAACCCCAGTAAAACAGTTAAATGAATATTCACCTCTTTGACCACACTTTCACAGAGCCTACACACTAAGAATTAAGCAGTTGACCCACCACAGGAATGTCTTAATGTAAATTATAAAGTATATCCTTAACAGGAAAAGTAATAAAGCCTGGATCACATTTCCCTTGGTTTTGCATCCTTTGTCACTTACCTCCCTACCTCCCACTGATATAATTTCATATTTTCTGTAATGAGGTACAATACAGCAGTCTGTGTCTGGTTTAGAGCTATGTTGGTGCTGTGTGTTTGCCAGTACATTTATGTTGATTAGCTCCCTGGTTGCTGTCAAACAGAATGTTTAATACCTGCCTGCCTTTCCCTGAGGGGGAAAAGTATTTTGTGTCTGGTTTTGGACTACTGTGAAGTTTTGACTTTTATAAAACTCATAGGCACTTAAGGTTATTTTGTGAGAAATCTGCCTTGTTGAAAGTTGAAACTAGCCAATAGATTTAAAAAAAAAAAAAAGGTATTCAAGAATGCTGAAAAAGAGGAGCACAGACATGGTCAGACAGTGACATCACAGATCACCTTTTTCCTCAGAAAACCAGGCAAAACATCTGAATATTTTATAAATTCCTCTGTTTGCAGCCATTCTTTTCATTCATTAGTAAAGAGTTAATGTCAGGTTCAGTGATTTGGGACACAGGAATCAGATACAGCAAAGAGGCAGATTTTGAATGACATGCTGCAGGTTCCAGAGCTGGGAGCCCTATTATCCTTATTGAGTCTTGTGAACCAGGAGATACTGTTTTACACAAAGACAAGATATTGCCAGTTAGGTGTCTGTCAACATCTTGCTTCTTTGAGGCACTCTTAATCCCCGAAATTCTAACAGCGTATGTAACCTCAAAATTGGGAAAGAAAAATACTCTTTGGCACATATTTCCTTGAAAGGTTATTAGTCTCTGGTTAATGTTTCCCACTTAGAAATTCAGAAATAATGCAAATCTAAGACCTTCAACTCTGCAAATCTTCAACTCTGACTGTCAAAAGTGCAATTTCAAAGCTATGGAAATTCTTCACTTACCAATTTTATGCCTTATAATGACACATTTGATGTATCAGTTAATCTTCAGGAAAACATATATTTACTAGACTACCATGACACCCTGGACTAGAAGCCAATTAAAAAAAAAAAAATTCAAGTAAAAAATTCCACATTCTGTAGTACAGATCCTCTCCCCCTAGTTTAGGAAGGTTATGCTAGTATTTTTGGGTTACCTGAACCCATCAGCGTGATAGAGCCATGAAAAACTGCCAAAGTAATGCCGAGAGGTAAGATATGTTGACAAAATAGAGAATGGAAGGAAATGATGGGTAAATAGGTGGGATTTGTACTTAACAGCCTAAGAAAGAACTATTTATACTGAAGGTTTTTCTCTTCGCTGCAGTTACAAAAGCAATTGCCCTTTTATACACTTGACCTACCTTAAATGAATGTCAATTTCAGAGAGTAATATAATTTAGCTCTTGTGGAGCTCTGTATTTCAGCAATTAGATTTTAACATTATCTAAGATTGATTTAAAGCTGTTCTAATAGGCCTGCACTGCTCTAGAACTGTAGTATACATACTCCAAAATACCAAATACTGGCACAAGTACAAACGTACATCAATTAGGTCATGCCTTTATTTTGGAAATTAATAATGAAAGATTCTGGAATATTGTTCTAATAGGAGGACTGGGGGTGCAAAGAAAGTGCCAAGAAAGCTGGAGTTGTTTTAGGATGGAGGTTGCCCAGCTTATAACAGGACTCTATTAGGTAGCAGGAGAGTTGGGGACTGCACTCAATGATGCAATTATTCTGTTGTAAAATAATCCTTGTCCTAGTCTTCTATATTATATTTCTTCCCAAAATAATATATGTACTTTTGAAAATATTAAGAATAAAGTTAAATTAAAAGGTTAGAAAATACTTCTGAATCAAACTAATTACATCTAATCCTCTCAACAGTGTCAAAACCATTTTAAGCTTTCAGCATTACTGCCGTATTTTTTTTACAAACCCATCCTATGTAAGACACTCAGCATTGTTAATGTATTTGAAATGGCAGAAATGTCTTAAAAAAAGGATAAAATATTCTAAAAGACTCAGAAATGTTATTCTTGTATTCAGGACTTAAAATCAATGGGCTAATCCTCCTAGTTGAAGAACTTACCTTTTACAAATAAACTTTCAGCTCTCCTAACCTCTTGGAGAGCTAAGGAGATCGTCTCTTCAACTGATCGTATGCCCTTCAATTATCAAAACTACAGGTAAAAGGCTGGTTAACTAAAAGTATAGTGTTATTCCACTCTTCCTTGAAGAATCTTATTACTTTATGATAAACCTTATTCATGGAAGTTTTGTATTTAAATATATCAAATAGCTTTACTGAAGTCACCTAAATCTTAATGCATTTAACATCAGTTATATTTCATATTATGAACATACCTGTTTTGAAAATCCAGAAGTTCAGCATTAATTTTTTCAATATCTACATCTGTCCAAAGTATCTCATAATAACCATTGATACTGTTTATTACAGTATCATATAATCCATACAATTTCTGAAGCAAGCCTAATTCCTTCCTGGGAAAAAAAATCATCATACCGATAATTTCAATCAGCTATTTGGATATCTCACAATAGTAAAATACGTGATATATGTAATATTACTACAAAAAATTAAGGTAGATCAATTAGATTATGTTTCTTAATGTAGAAAAGAACACTTCATGAACAAAATCCACAAAAAAGAGCAGACGGTGCTAAGGACTTAATATCCACACTAAACATATTTGGGGGAAGTTTTGCTTTAGTCTAGTTCTATAAAACTTCCATTCATCCAAAAGGAACCTAGCTTACGTACCCTGAGCTGGCTCTGCAGTGCAAAGCAGAGCATGGCAAGTGGGGACAATTAGTCGATTTACTTTGGAAGCACTCTCTGAATCTGAACTAAAACGCTGATCTAAAAACAGCCAGAAAGGGTCAGATCCTCATCTGGTGTGAATCATCATCAAACCATTGAAATGGCTGGTGCAGAAACTTTAGAATCTGATTCTCATTTGTACAGCTGCTCAAAAAATTTAGACTTTCATAAAAGCTCTAGTTATATTTTTCATATATGATGATACACTCACCTTTCCTTGCCTTTTCCTTGTTCACTCTTTGTACCATACCTTAATACATAATACTATATTTACTCATCTACTTATATATAAGTGTGTATATATATTTCTAGGATATGGTATTCTGCTCCCTTATATAGTATTTACATGTAGTAATCTGCTATGGTTCTGTTACCATAATAAATAAATACAATTTCTTTTTATTGGCAAGTTCATTAGACCTCTAAAATTTTCATCGTTTTTTTTTTTTTTTTAATTATTTAATTTAAGGCAATGGGAACCTTCCATATTGTAATATTTCCCTCTTTGGTGTACCCTAAGCCTTTCTAACATACTTAATAAACACCTAAGACAGCTAGCTGTATTTCCACAGTTACCTGACTTTGTGCAAAACTTCATAGTCTGTGACAGGCAATCCAAACAACTGTTCACCAGATGAGTATGTGATAAACTTTCTCCACAGCTCATCAAAGTTAGCCTGATAAAATTAGGATTCATACAGACAACATGAAAATATGTTTATAATATAAGTTTTAATTTAAAATTGCCTAATAATAAATCATTAAACAGTTCTTAACTCATCCTAAAATAATTCTATTAGAAGCATATTTAAATGTCTGAAAATATTTTTGATCTAAAATTTTGAACAGTTCTCATGTAATGTAATACTCAAATCCATATATTGAATTCAATAGTGAAAGTTTATATAAGAAGCAATAATTTGAAGAAGCACTATATAAAAATGGGAAATGAATTCCACATCATTGAGAAAAAAAAAAAAAAAAATTGTATCAGAGGGTAGAATATACAGCTGGAAAAAAAAACACTGGAGAGTGCCAAAAAATACAATTACTTTCAAAGTATAACTGCTGTCCAAAGGATATGATCACCATAGAAAAATGGAAAGAAGAATGATTTCGGCAGTTACTGTCCATAAGTACAAAGCATTCTCTTGGCAAAATAATAAATACAGCAAATTCAACCAAAATCACTCCGTTTTCACATATTAGATGCATTAGGAGGTTTATGTACCTTCTGTTAGTTACCTAGTGCTTTTCACAAACCTTGAATTTACTTTTTACAGAGTCTATACAACATGTAAGAGACTGACAAAAGTCCTGTTGAAGAAAATCTTCGAGTTACTATAACTTGCAGAGAAAGGAAGAAGGATTAAAAATAGGTTAAAAACTGGTTATGGACCCATGAACTAAGGTTCATAACAAAAAAATATCAAGTTGAAAGACAATTATCTAATGGAAAATGTCATCTTTAAAAAGTTAAAAGATTGGCTTATGTGACTGGTGTGTAACCTGGCTTCTTTTCAGTCATTATTGAGTTGTTGTACTTGACTCTTCCCTCTTCTACTGCTTTTATTACTTCCAAGTCGATTTCTGCTCACAAAATGTGAAGAGTGAAGCAAGGTTACACATCAGTCAATCGATCCTTCCACATTAAGGAAAACATTGCCTGATAGAAACTAAAGTATAGTTAACATAATACTACACAGAATATCCACCAAGACACATTGACCAAAGATTGTAAATGTGTCTTTTTCTAAACTTGTTTTGATAAACAATAGCAGATCTAATTTTAATTATTTGGAAACACAGCAGTTTATTTTCTTACCTGAAAGATCTGTAGCCTATTACTGGCTTCCTGAGGTGGAATACTTGGAACCATAGGTCCTTCCTTTCAAACAAGCAGTTAACAAAAATCGAATATTAATTCTCAAAGTGACTGAAGACCACTGTATATTTACAGGTCATCACAAAATGCATATTTTTTTGGTACCCAAAATCCAATCAAGTTATGTATCTTGGTAATGCAATACTTACAAAGGTAAATCTAAGAAAAGATAACTTTTATGAAATTGAAAGTTCTTTAGCTTAATTAAACTGAATAGGACTAGACTTTCATTTTTCATATTTTGTTCTTTTGCTGAAAATAAAATACCCAGTAAGTGGCCTGAGACCGTCTTTTTTAATGTTGATGTGTGAGCAAAAATGCCACAACACGTGCTACAATTTCTCAGTTAATTTCTAAATTAATTTCTAAATTAAGATTTCATGGCAAGTTGTACCACCAGGGATTCTTTTCTTTCCTTACAGAGTTGTGTGCGCTACTAATTCTTCATACTGAAAAGTTTGACTTACAATGATGACTGCTTAGCAACCATGGCATCAAACAGTCAGTAGCTCAGCAGAATAAAATTCTGGCACCCAACTGCTACAAACCAAAAATACTGAAAAACTAAGTACAAGTCTTACAGCTACCTACTAAATTCATTTACCGTTTCATATGACATTTCAAAGTTTGACACATCCTCCCGAAAAACTGCGACTGATTCTAACAAATTACTCTTAAATTTGGGCTGAACTTGAGCCAACTCATCTTGAACTCTGGTCTGACATAGAAAAGATTAAAATCAAAGTTATTTCTTTAAAAATCAGGAACAGATTTTTGAGTTATATATAAACCAAAATTATAAATAAAAAGTTTTAAAATTCTGAACAAAAATTAATTATTTGAAGCTAAACAGATTTTTTTTTTTCCTTTTATGGTTCTATATGTTCAATTTTTGAGATGAAAAGTGGAGAGAAAAAAAAACAACCAAAAACCATAACAAAATTTCCCCTCCACCTTTAAGTGAACATGTTCCATTACAAGCGGGTGGGGGAACAAAAGGACACAGAAAAGGGGAAAAAAAAGATCCTATTCTCTTCCTTCCTTCCCTCCCTCCAAAAAAACTCAAAACCCAAAGTGTTAGGGTCCTCTTCCTCATGGATGGCTCAGCCTTCTCTTTGACAACTTTCTTATTCTTTGTTCAAAAGCTTGAGAGAAAGAACCAAGAGCTGCATGAAATGCAAATGTAAAATATACTCTTGAACTCCTGAGTCCTTTCCAGAGTGATTAATCTGTGGGACAGGATCTAACTTAATTGTTCCAACAAAATATCCACATATTTCCATCTAACCTTCTACACTACCGAAATTATTCAATAAACATTGAGCTTTTGAGGGATAGAAGGCTGTCCTAAGCAATAAAGGTAAATGTGCAATCACCATGTAGGGGTAAGGGCATGCGCAGAGTATGCACTTCTTATAAACAGGTAATCTAAGGGTAGTAATCTTCCTGATCAGACAAGAATGACACAAAAACTGGAAATGAAGGAGAGCAGAAAGAGTAGAGAGACATAATAAATTTCTCATTTTCTTGCAGGTTTTAAGCATATATCTAAAAGCTACAATAATATTTAAATATTAAAGAGCTCTATAAAAATAAAATTAGAAAATGAACATACTAATCAAGGGTATAGACAGTAGTGTGCAACTGAGGCCAAGAGTGAGAAGACAGAGTGGAGCGACAATTGGTCCCACACTGTCATTTATACTCTGAAAAAAGCACATGAAGACAAATGAAAAATAACATAATTGTATATACTTACAGCTTTGGTCTGTAATTTATTAAAAGAATATCTGAGTGTATCAACTCCTTCTGATTCCTCTTTTGTAACCTCAATTTCAAACGTATTTAAAATGGCATAGGCTTCCTAGATGAAAAAATAAAACCTTAGGAATGGGGCATTTTAAGTTCATTTGCAGGAGCATAGATCCAATTTGTAAGAAAGATTTCAAAGAAAATCTGTTCATGTAATTTAGGCATAAAATATTTATTTGGTTTTTTTTAAATAAGGATGATGAATGAAGAACTAGGGAACAACAGCAAAAAAATATTTCTTTAAAGATGTCTTGGATGAAGTACTAGAAAAAATATACAAACACAATAAATTTAATATTAAAAATATATAAAATTTTATCATCTCAATGGTATTTTTATTCCACTGATCTACAGTCCACCTGAATACAGATTTTGATGAATTTTTGCTAACTCTGAACGATTATGCACACTAAACTAAATATTTTTAAATGTTTTGCCATATCATCTATAAAATATTTATTACTATATGTTTGCCAAACTATCAAATGCCTGCATAGGTATCTGTTACAGAATGAACCTTTCTTATCACTTGTTCTCATTTGCAATTTGTTTGCATATCTTCTGCTTTATTATCCTGCTCCTACACACAGGGCATTATTTAAAAATAAAATCATTTTCATATTTTATAGTTTCCCAACAGATAGGCAAAAGATTTGCTAATGAAGACAAACAGCAGTGTGCATTATGTTAGCTGCTCCTTTGACCTATGACTTGTATTCTGTGCAGTTTGTGGTGGTTGATAAACACAGTTGTTTATTCCATGCAGATATCTACACCTAGAATTCTCTCCTGTTCAGCTTCTGAGAGAAGTGTAAACTGAACCATTGAGGTTGAAAGGGGCCTCTGGAGATTGCCTAGTCCACCCCCCCGTGCTCAGAGCAGGGTCACCTAAATCAGGTTGCCCAGGACCATGTCCAGTCAGGTTTTGAATATCTTCAAGGATGGAGAGTTCACAACCCCTCTGGGCAATCTGTTCCAGTGTTTGAGCACCCTCACAGTAAATTTTTCATAGATTTAAATGGAATTTACTGTATTTCAATTTGTGCCCATTGCCTCTTGTCCTGTTACTGGCTGCCACTGAGAAGAGTCTGGTTCCCTCTTCCTTCCTAGCACCCATCAGGTACTTACATACATTGATAAAATACCCCCTGTACCTTCCTTCTCCAGAATAAATATTCTCAGCTCTCTCAGCCTCTTCTCATATGTCAAATTCTCCAATTGCTTAATCAGCTTTTGCTGAACTTACTCCAGTATGTCCATGTCTCTCTTGTATTGGGAAGTCCAGAACTGGACACAGCACTCCAGATAAGTCTCATACCCCAGAGTAGAGGGGATCACCTCCCTCAACCTGTTGGCAACATAACTCCTAATACAGCCCAGGATACCTTTAACCTTCTTTGCTGCAAGGGCACTTCACCGGCTTATGTTCAACTTGATGTACACTAAGAAACTCAGTTCTTTTTCTGCAAAGATACTTTCTACCCAGCCTGCACTGGTGCCTAGGATTATTCATCTCCTGGAACCGGACTTGGCATCTCCCTTTATTGAACTTCATGAGGTTCCTGTCAGCCCATTTCTCCATCCAGGTCCCTCTGAAAGGCAGCACAACCATCTGGTGTGTCAGCCACTCCTCCCAGTTTTGTGTTATCTGGAAACTTGCTGAGGGTGCACTCTGCCCCATCCTCCAGGTACACAGTACCAGACCAGTTATGGACCCCTGAGGGTACACCACTACTTACTGGCCTCTAACTAGATTTTGTGCCACTGATCACAATCCTTTAAGCCTGACAGTTTTCAATCCAACTCGCTGTCCACTCATCTAGTCCACATTTCATCAGTTTGTCAATGAGCATATTATGGGAGACAGTGTCAAAAGCCTTGCTACCATCATGATAAACAATATCCACTAGTCTCCCCTTGTTCACCAGTAATCTCATCATAGAAGGCTATCAAGTTGGTCAGGCATGATTTTGCCTTGATAAATCCACATTGACTATGCTCAATCCCCTTCCTACTTTTCCTTACATCAAGGCCTCTTTCCTTCAATCATGTTCTAGTAAGAAATATAATGCCTAATCACCCCATCAACAAAGTTCTAATTAAATCCACCAAGAAAACAAGACAAAACACTGAAATTACTGATCAGTTGCCATTGTTCTATATTCACTTCTTGATTTTATCAGCTCTATATTCTGTCATTATTTAAGGAAAGCTCATGAAAAAAAGATCTAAGAGTGACTTGTTAACATGACTAGCCCTACTGATATTAATGGAACTCATTACATTAATATAGAAAGGGAGTAAATGTTTGCAAGATATATAGAATACAAGTGGTTTGGGAAAGAACCTTTATCCTAATATTCATCTCAAAGTGCCAGAAGCAGGTATAAACAAACAAGCAATGTTAATACTTCATTGTTTTGTATACCTTTTATTTATTTATTTACAAATTTTGCATCATTTCCTACACATGTAAAACCTAGCAAATAGACAGTGCTGAACTCTGTTCCTCTTGCTTGTTTTATTTAACATCTGTGGGTATGATTAGCATGTCCGTATCTTCAGCCTGAAGACAGTCAGACTAAGAAATAACATTTAGTAGATCTGATTATTACTTTAAATGTTGAAATTATTGTTCAGGTTCTTCCTTTACTTGTTTAACCTCTGCCTCTTTTGGATCACAGAACTGGTTATATTTGCCTTCAAATAGTCTCTGTACCATTCCTGGCTTACAAACCACTGCATAAACTGCTAAGACAAAACCCACTTTCTTAACATAAAACTAGCAAAAGTGACGACAATCCACTGAAAGTCCTTTCTGGTATGTTGTTAATAGAACAGTCTTCAAGAAAGAAAACGTTACTATACAGCCATACAATTTCTTCTCCAAAAGGTGGATGAAAATGTAAAACAAATGTGTTCTATTAAGCTGACTGTTTCACAGTATGATAATAAATACCAAGTATATATAAAACTTAATGAGCTTCTTTTTGCTTCTTTCTTATAGGGAAAACTAAAAGAATGGTGCAAGTTTCTGACAGCATACAATGATGTGTGGCTCCATGAGTACATTCTGGTTATATTTAAAGCGGTCAGATGATCAAGATGTTTATTTATAGATACAGAAAAGTTAGGAAGATGATTAAGGCTAACAGAAAAGCACACAGCAAAAGGGAGAGTATTGCTCCTTTCTCTTGTGCTCTCATCTGCTTATTTCTGCATGTTGCCTCCTAGATTGTACACATATTATAATTTATTTGAGAGAGAATAGTTTTTTCTGTTCTGCATACAATATCTAGCGAAGTATCTAATACTGATTCATAATTTATAATAAAAAAAACAACAAAAATATTACTTTGTTTCCCATCTTCAGCCTAGATCCTTCAGGACAGTAAACTCGTTGTTTGGGTTCTCAGTTTATCTTATGACTCCTATTGTATAAGATCATTTTAATCAAGATAAAAAATTAAAAGTCATCTTACTTCAATAGGTCCCAGAGTCATATCCATTTCTATTTTATTATCACGTATGATAGATAAAGCTTCCATTGCAAATCTGACGTCATCTAAGTCACACAGAGGTCGAGACAATTTCTTTAAATATTCAGTTATGAACGACATCATGTCTGTCATTTTCTTCTTATATTCCTCATTTAAATAACGACAGAGGAGCATCTTCCAGGCTTTAGCTTCAATTGCTAAAGCTATTTTCAGTGGTCCTGATTTAAAAAAAAATATTTAAAAATTATTCAATCTACATCTTAATTTTTTTCTGTAAAAAACCCCCCACATCATCACATATGGTTCTTTAACAGCAATTAGGAAAAGCAGACAGGCAATCGAATTACTGCATTTTAAAAGTTTCAAAACCATTTCAACTATACTTAAATATATTTCTGTTGTTTTATTGTATATTATGGTATCTGTAAAACATATTGGTAAGTTTATCTAATAGAACACATAGAGAAGATGAATAAAGAAGAAAAATGCCTATTTGTTAACGTAGATTCTCGAAGAATACTTTTGATATATATTAACCAAATGCATAAAGATGAGTGATA
Organism: Phoebastria nigripes; assembly: GCA_035582835.1. Taxonomy (NCBI): domain Eukaryota; kingdom Metazoa; phylum Chordata; class Aves; order Procellariiformes; family Diomedeidae; genus Phoebastria; species Phoebastria nigripes. The sequence goes on along the minus strand of JAYKAV010002921.1, from coordinate 3,573,048 downwards.
TTTAAATGGTTTATACCCGTTGAGGAAATGGTATCTTGGGATTTCAATATTGGGATTTGGAATACTTCACAACTAAAACTGTAAGGTGTCACATCATATCATATGCAGTTAATATATAAACACAAACCAACACTGAAGAGACAGAAAAGCCAATCATTGGCAATGTAACTTATTATCAGAATAAATTAGGATTTTAATAGGCAACATCTTGTACTCTGGTGAAAGAAACCAAAAGATACTAACAGCATATAACCTTTCTGCTCACAAAACAAATTTTACAGCTGATATGGTTTCTTCTTTAATAATGTGGATATTAGCATTAAAAATCTGATTCCTGAAGGCCAGGGGTAATTCACAAAAAATACTGTATCCTGTCCAGAAGCTAGAATATGTAAATGATAATAAATCAATTCCCAGACCTAAATTGAGTCCGAGAAAAATACCTGCTTCCCCAGATCATAAAAACATTTAATATCCTTGTTCTTGAACCTAGAGGACTTGGCTCCCTCTGATGCAGTGGTCACAGATGAGGGAGTAGTGTGACCATCAAAAAAATCCATATTCTATTGGATACACTGCTTCTTACCACTCTTGGTCACAGAATAATAGACAGCAAATGTTTTCCAGAGTGAATTAATTGGCTCCAGAGTGGTTTCATTAATAAGAATTTGCATCCAGGAACTGGATGAGGATATGCAGTCAGCAGTTTGACAATTTTGCTTGTTCACTGAAAGAAAGCTAGGGATAACATGCCACCAAGATCCTGAAATGAACTCTAGTCATCAAAGTGTGCAGCTTCTGTCTTCTCTGATATATAAGGAAGACAAATTGTACAGAGATGATCTCTCAATCTAATCGCTCAGAAGATGGGCGTTGCTCATTAGAAACGTGGCCACACTGATATTTGGAAAGGGATACATTTGCTACTTGCCCCTAGATAGCAACCATGATAACATCTGCCATAGAAAGTAAAAAAAAAAAAAAAAACAAACAACAGTGACACTGGTCCAGAGAAGATGTCAGCTACATAATAATCTGCGAGGTGAGAGAGATAAGTGCTATTGAAATCCTTCCTTCTTTGTCATAGCACAAAGGGCTTAATTCTTCAACAAGCAGTTGTCTGGAGAGAATACATTTTTCCACACCTGACCGTTCTTCAGAGTAACATGATCAATGAGTACCAAGTTGTCAGGGCCACAGGCGGCCAGGTACTGAGGCACAGTGCTGTATAGAACTGAGGGAACACATGCTGCGTGAGGCAACACGTTCCAACACCAGGTCTTGATGTCAGCTTCTCTATCTTTAAACACACCAGAGGTGGACAGGAAAACACATGATATTCTGAGAGCTGTGGATGCTAAACATGGGAATGGCTAAGCAGCCATATCTCCTGCCTAAACAAACACTGATAGTGAAAAAGAAGCTAATGCAGCTATGTGCTAGTCTTGCGCCAATACCAAAGAAGGTGATTTATGCTTCCAATGCTCTTTACAATCACTGGCTGACCTGGTGCCAGAGATGAGTGCCAGGGATGATCAAATCAGTGTCAATACACATTCATTAACTCCTTAGCAAGCCTCCATGATAACTTCACAGCCATGACAGAATTTAATTTCACCACTCCAAAGAGGAGAAGGCAAGGGGAGTGGAGGGTTTTTTCACGTTAGATTTCTTATAAGAGCCTGAGTGAGCCTTGGCTGATCAATCAGGGAGGTCTCTTCAGTAATTTCTATTCATATTGTAAGCATTTATTTCAGAGAATAAACCAAATAACATGACTACTATATTCATTATCATACTGTACATATAAAGATAAGAAAATGTCATACCTGTATGCAATTCAATTGGACCAAGAAGAATAATGGGTTTTAAATCTTCCATCTCTTCCTCAAACATAGCATAGTGAAGTATTTCTTCTTTAATTTCAGTCAGAGATGGACAGCTAGCCAAAAATTGCTGTGTGTAGTTTAAAATGTCAATCAAAAACTGTCCTTTTCCATATTTTTGGTAAAACAAGTGGCAACAGTTATTCAGGAATTACTGAAAATGTATACCAATATTATACCTGGTTTTAGCCTTCTGTAGCCTTGCTAACATAGTAAGATGCATGTGATGAGGTGTTCATGTTTATCAATTTCTCTGTCAGTAACTCTCAAGCTTGTTGGGAAATTCCAATCAAATTTAACGGAGAAACAGATATCCAAGACATATTAAGTGCCTACTGGTTTTGTGAAAACAGGTGACGAAACAGAGATCAAAAAATACATGCCTGCATTTACAGAAAGACTACGCCATCAGCCCAATTATGTGTGAAACAATCACAATAAAACACATTTTCTAAGTAGTTCCATGAGCAGAACTCAAGTGTAGAAAAGTTTTGCGATTCTGAAAAGCTGCATTTCAGAAATGTTACACAAGAGCTGTATTTAATATGCCTACATTGCATGGGCAAGTAATAAATGCTGAAAGCTGTTTCCTACTTCTATTCTTTTGTCTGAGAGTACCCAGACAGGCAGTGGAAGGGTTAGCATAGTGCTAAAGAAAGAATGCAGAAACTAGGGCACGTGTGTATAAAACTTAACTGCATTATTATTGAGGCTTTCTCTGTAGTGGTATTCTTTTCTTCAGTAGTAGCTAGATCAAATTAATAATATTTATTTGATTAGACTTAAAATTTTAATTAGACTAACAGTAAATTCTCAGCTCTGCATATAAAGTGGGTTTTTTTAGCCCACATAAACTGCACAGCTTGTATTGTGACACTCAAAAGATACTAGTGCTCCTGTAGTAAAACAAGGTGATGCAATATTCACAGATCTATGTAGTCTATTAAATAGAAAAGATAAGAATAGAAAATTCAATTAAGCCAAGGTTAAACAAAGTAGATACAGAAGCCAACTTTCTTCTACTGAACCTCTAAATTCAAACTCTAAATTAAAACTCTATTGTAGAAGGTCAGTGTGAAATATTCTGAAGCAGAAGTCCCAGAGACCTCCAATTCCTGGAAACTACCTTTTTCTTGCTGTAGTAGATGCTAAATTTTTCTACCACACTTGAGGATTCAACTTAGAGTTCCAACAAGCAAGAATTGAATAGAGGAGTCTTCTTGAAATAGAGAATGCAGAACTCACCTCCTAAAATAACTACAGGAAGGGTGGTGAATAAAAATATGTATTAAACTCAAAATAAATGCTTTCCATAGAGAAAGGTGCACAATCATCAGCACTGATGCTGTGGGAATTTCTATGTGTTATGGTATACATCATGTCAGACTGGGGTAGTTTCTTGTGGCCTAAAATCCAGAGTTCCACAAACAAAAATTAAAGCAATTAACAAATTAGGACCAGTTTATCAGTATCTAGAATGGCACAGAAGCAGGAAAAGCCAAACCCCAACACAAAAATTAGGTAGCATGCTATTACTTCTGCTTAGGAAATATACTACTATTACTACTGAAAGACAAAATAAGAATTTCAGCTGTTTATGTGTTTTCTACATCTTTTTCCTTGATTTTTTTTCTCAGTGTTTTCTGATTTCAAAAGATAAAATTAATGAAGAACAGTCCTGTAGTTGATCATCATTAAACTCACCTGAATTTTGGCATCTCTATCTTCTGTCCACAGCACCTTATATTTCTGAAAGTCCTGCAGAACTTCACTAGCTACTTCTCTTATAGAATTCACAGAAGAAGAGAGGAGCACAACTAATTTAGAAATATCTTCATGTTCTGCAACACCTGAGTAAAAATTTCTTAGCTTTCTGACAAGCACATCTTCAACTCCTTCTGTAAAATAAAACTATATGTAAATGAATGAACCATTAAAAGTCTGGTTAGAGTTCTCTTCTAAGCCTATGCATGCCAAGTGAAGCAATGATGCTGTTCAGTAAGGCTGAATATCCTTCTTCAAATGTCTCTCTGACTGCTTAATATGAAAGTACCAAGTGCTAGTTCAGGCCAGGCTCTATACAGCTAGAGCAAATTCAATCTAGAGTGAATGTTTCCAAATGGAAAGAAAATAGTCTTCTTAATTCACAAATTTCTTTTTTTCCACTGCAATTTAATTGTAACTAGAACATGACAAGGCCTCATAAATATTCTGTGTTATTTTATATTTTTAAAATTCATATAATTAAAGTTTTTTAATTGTATAAATCTCTTAAAACAGTGTAAGTTTCTTGAATTCTAACATGCTTCAAATAAATAACTTCATGTTATTCTATTTAGTCATTTCAAAAAAGATGCTAAACTTTGTCAAGTCACATATTAATGAGTGCACAAATAAAGTTTGTCATGTTTTGGAGCTGCACTTGTCTTAGAAACTGCTAATATCAAAGTCTTTGGAGGCTTGTCCAAAAGAGGTAAGTACTGAATGAAAAAGAAAAAAAAAAAAAAAAAGGAAAAAAAAAAAAAAAAAAAAAAGAAGAGAAAGGACAAACTAGACATTTTCCTAAACCTCTTGCTTCCAAATATGCTTTCAAAGGCAGTTTAGACACTGGTAGCTGCTGCTCCAGTTACACTGTTGATGTTGAAACAGGAGCCCTGTCTCCTTTAAGAACTACAAGTAAGCTCAAATAAAAGCAAAATAAAATGCAATTTATCATGTCCCTCCTTCATCTTTGATGAATTGCTGAGACAATCAGGGTCAATATAGACACTGGTATTCCTGAGATCTAATGACCCCCTTCTGTCATAACAACGCCTGAGCATTTTAAAGCAGATTTAAGAGAACGGGGAAGAAAAATCCACTCTTCCCACCACACACATTGTTTCATGGTGGGGATTTAATGCAAATCCAAGTTCTCTTTTAGTCTGAAAACCTTTTCAGGGATCTGGTCACTGGAAACAAAGTCTCAGATTGATCCATCCTTGCCAGTGTACTCCATAGATCTCATTGGCCAAACATTAACATACACCCTCAGGTGTTGCTGATGAGTAGTTTAAAGGTGATGAAAATGGTTACTTGCTGATGTTGTATTTTGACATAGCAGAGGAAAAGGCTATGACTGTCTGATGAGGATAGTCTTCTGCCACCCTGCTTGAAGCCCATTAAAATCATACAAAGCACATTAGTAGAAGAATAAAGTCCCAACTCTGGAGTATCAAAAAGAAAAACCTTCCAAGATGTTAAAGACTTTCCAAAGCAATCACAACAAAGATACAACTGTATTGCAGATCACTGGCTCAGCCAAGCAGCTAAGAGAACAGAACGGTAAAAATATATTTGGGCTTTTGTGGATGCTTGCAAAGCATACGGAGAGACGCTTAGAAATAATATTAAGGAAAAAAGTATCTGACTAAAATGGACGCAGGTCTATCTACAGTCTGAATATTTACATGAACAAACATTTGAAGTGTTTTAAAATCCATTCTAGGAATATAGCCAGCAATCAAAATTTTTACTGAAATCTAATTATTAAACTAGCTCTTGTTCTATCTCAATATTCCAATGAAAGCTAGTCTACAATCATTATTTATGGTTTCATCTATATTGTTATGGCTACATTCCATAGTAAGTAGGTAAAAAGATAAATTAACAAGCTTACTTTGCCTTGAATTAAATAGGAGATTCAGAATCTAGCAATTTTTCTAAGATTTTTTTGCTTACTGTTTCTCAGAGTTTTAACACTTATGTAAGCCTGAAAAGCTATTTCTGAAAAATACAGCTAATTAAATCAAAATAAACCCAACAAATTAATCCAAGATAATCCACAGTTGGCCACTTTGAAGAAAAGTGAGCTTATTCACAAATATTTATATATGGCATTTTTATTAAAGTAAAAGGTTTAAATAAGTGAAAAAAAAAAAACCTACTTACTTTCCCCTTTTTTGGCTATTTTTCCTGGTGCTCCAAAGCCTCCTGAAGATACTTGCTGTGTGCCTGATTCTGCTCTTAAACTAGATTTTTGCAAATGTCTCTGTCCCCATCGAGCAACTCCACGACTTACTTCCAATATTAACTGAATCATGCGATTGATGGCTTGCTGTATATCATCTAAACTAGGAACCATTACCTATTTAAAACAGTTGAAAAATTGTTGAAATAAATGCAACTGATTGTCATTTTCTAAGACCTCAGTTTTACTCCACTCATAGTGAATTGCGGAACTTGCCCCAGAAGAGAAGCTGGAAAATGTAACTTTACGAGTTTGTCTGGCTCAGAATTGCTGCTGAAGAAATGAAACATACCATACTGACTTACTATCTATTTGTACAGTAATACTGTGGGCAAAATGACAAGCAAGTGTGTAAGTAGATAGATTTATTGGGTTTTTTACAATTATTTTTACAATTCCTACAACATTTTAAACAGCATTTTTACAATGATTTTTTACAGTGTGTGGAAATACATTACAAGCCTTGTTTCCTGCATTCTAGAATCATAAAGCATTAAAAATTGCAGGCCAAGATCCTCCTCTCTGTTGCTCTTAACCACTGGATCCTAAATTCTGAGAGAGAGAATTGTAAGAGCGATGGTCATGAAAATACGTATGGACAGCTCATTTTAAAGATTTACAGCTATACAAGCTCTCCTTCTAAGTGCTTATCTATACATATATTCACATCGTGGGTAATTCCAGGCAAAAAAAATTACCTGGATCAAAGTGTCAGAGGTCCTAGTTGAATAAATACTGAATGTTTTTTTTTTATCCCAAAGGTAGCATTACCTCAAAAACTTTTGCAAGAGCACAGTGTTTAGTAAATTAATGGATCTCCATGCAGTAGCCCTGGAGATCTCTATTTGTATATTTGGCAAGGATTTTGTATCATAATTTTGAGAGCAATCTAACACCCAAGCCAGAAGAGGAAGAGAACTCATATTCAACTACCAGAGTACATGATAAAAAGAACTGGAAGGAAAACAAGGATTCTTGATCTGAATCAAGAACAACTAGCAAACAGAGTAGGGTGAAAACACAGGCTCTGGTCTGCCATCATCCACACTGTATAAATGCTAGCATGCTCCCTTAGCATAGTTTGGGAGGACGCAAAAAAGCACTCTCCCAGAAAAAATTCAGGCACAGTTCAGCACATAAAACATGACAGGGGCTGTTCCTAACACACAGTTTGAATGCAAACTCCTGGATTCAGGAAGAAAAGCATTTACTACTGTGGATACACACCACTTCAGGTCAGCTCACTTTGAGGTCAAAGAACAGCCTCTAGGCCTGTTTTATTTAGTAGTACACAAACAGCCATAAAGTCCCGAACCCAAAACTTTTTGAACTGGGCAGCAATAATGCTAATTGTGACTTTGTCCTGTCCTTGTTTGAAAATAATTCTATGTAGGATAAGGTGGAGTAAAGGCACACATCAGTTTCTCCAAAATACTGAGCAGGAGGAAGAACCTACCTGAGAGTGATCCAGGAAAGAATACAAAACCAGCATTTCTTGTTAAACTTCAGAAGAAAGATCACTCTTGGGATACGCTCAATCCTCAAATACAGTCCTTAGAACATCATCTCATAGCTTTCATGTGCAAGCCATTATTTTGAAATGATGAAATCATCCGCAGGAGTGTTCAGAACTGGGGTATAAACTGCTTAAAAGTGACTCTGATGTTTTATAATCAGTTTCACAGATTGAGCAGTTGTATGCGTAAAAGCAAGGATCTTGCAAAATCCTATCAGCATTAGTAAAGTGGTATTTTACCCAGCATTACTTGATTATTGCCCTGGCTCAGCCAAGAATTTCAGAGGACTTGAAAGAAAGATGGATGCACTTCCTTTTGCAGTGGGTGGAGCTTGGGGCTTTATGCTTACACAAATATCAACAAGGTAAAAATCCTACACTTTGACAGACCTTATATATCATGTGTACACACATAGTGTGAATGTACAACAGAATGCCAATATGAACACGGGTTCAATGTCAAAGGAATATCACAGAACAGAACTTTTCTTTCATTATAATTTCATGAATATAAAACTTTTAATCTTTATAAGACAATTGGATAATATTAAGTTACCTTCTCATATATAAAATAAAATACCATACTTATTGCTGACACAGAGTTATCTTACTCTACAAAAGGAAAACAAATGCATTTATTAGTTCTTTGCAATCAAACTGCCTTTTTGTTCTCTGCACACAGAAATCTACAGCTCTCTTCTTGGTTTTGAATCTTCTCATTTTTGTTCAGTGTTCCTCCTTCTGGTCATCTTACTTCCTATTGAAATGACTAAAGCCAAACTAAGCAAAGATAATTTTCATTATTTTTATTCAACAAAGGATTTAAATAACAGAAGGAACTAAACAGTTAAAATAAAAAACAAACATGGAAAATCTATTCCAGCAATGCAACTGCTACAGGTGAAGGAGAACTGTAATCATTCTCCAAAGAACACTGATGAACGGATTGCAATATAATTGCCAAAACACAGAAGAACAATAAAAAGCCAGGTTCTGCAAGTACCACTAAGAGAGAAACCAGGAACACTGGGACTGTGAGCACATTTCATCGGTGCTCTCAGTGCACTGAAAGGCCTGAGCAACCGTTCTCCTTTGGAACGGATGCTGATTCAGTAGAAGTGTGCCCACATCCTGCACTTGGGCAAATAAGACAGTGTATTTTACCATACCTATATGACACATAACTTACCACATTTGGAATAGCAAGGTGTACTTCCGCTTTTAGAAAAGAAGCTACCTCTTCAGATTTGCTTGGACGAACAGAAAACTTTGTTCTCCCAAATGTGGTTTTGCTGAAAATAATTTTGAAACATGTCATAAATACTTCACCATGAAACCCCCTCAAATTATCTTAGAAATATAATTTTGAGTTACCTTTTCTGGGCAAACCCTCATGGAAAATTTTCACATGAAGTTATGAACTACTTGACAAAACTTACAGAAGCTTCATGTGTAAAGGGTAAAGATAATTGCCAGAGCTCCATCATTCAGACAAAGGTTACCTGGGATCTAGCCATTGCTTTCAGAATTTTTTATCCAGAATATTTTCTGATTCTGGATTTTAATCTCTCAATTTAAGAATGATGGAACTCTGCCAGGGCTTTGAGTAGGGCATATGAAGGTTTTACTAACCATTTCGTGCAACAACCTATCAAGAGTAAGAGTTGCCTCATTACATTTTAGATAAATATTCAACAGAAAAAAAAAAGTTTCAAAGATTACAGCTACTGCAAAATGATAAATACGTGACCTAAACCCACTCAAAACTAAAACTAAAAACAAAGTGCAAAGTACAATTTCTAAATGCTATGACATGACATGGTGACCAAATAAGGGAGGATTCAACAATACGATACCATAGACAAATATAAAGGACACACCCAAATAAATTCCTGTTGACTTCAACAAGATCAGGATTTCAATACATTTTCTATGAAAGATGTCCCCAGAAAAAGAAAAAAGTAACTCAAGCTTCAACACACATTAATGACAAAACACCATCAACTTTACCTGCTGAAAATAAATACTCTTAATAGAATTCTAAGTAGGCTTTTCAATATACAATCTATTATACCGAAGTAATTCTGTCTCTGAAGTGTATGCCTGTTCGAGCAGAGAAGAATCTATAGAAATTATACTGAATATAGGAGAATGATAAAATCATATGGATCTTGCCATTATCATATAGAATTCATAAAGAGTGCATGGATGATCTTTAACCCATGGAAAACAACTCTGTGTGCATAGCCATGCTTGCAGAAATAATCTGAAAGGAGATGAACTTATGGGCACACTGCCATATATGACCTAGAATGGTCATTTAAGTTCTAATCATTTGTGTTGGACAATAAATTGTACTAACAGCATCTTGAAAGTAATCCCAAGGGAAATATATGGGAATAAAATCAAAAGGGTGCAGGCAGAGGGGAAACAATAGTAGAAATAAACTTCATTTTCTGCACAAAACAAAGTGCATAGGATATAACTAACAACATAAAGAATTAAAGCATAAAATAAAAGGGCCCAAAGCATCACTGCAACAAAAAGTGAATGCTCTCCAGGTTTTGCTTGAGCTAAAAGGGCCAAGAGGTCTGGAACTGTTTGACTAATGATACACGTGTATGGATCATTACACGCGTGAATGTATATTTGTATTATTATATTAACACAGAAATCACTTTGTTCTGATAATACTATTGAAGGAATCTTTCATTTGCAACTTACTTTGAAACAAATATTCTTTTTTTAAGATTATCCAAAGACAGTCGGGTGGCTTTCTGGAGGCTGTCTAGCAGCTGGTGACTGAAATAGGCAACCATCTCTTTACATTTCTGTAATAAATAGAATGTACATTATTTAGTATTGTATTCAGACAGGAACCTGAAGATTATTTCAAAAGGTTTTAAGTCAAACATATTAGTTCTTGTCTGAAGGAATTTATGCTGTAAGCTACATGAGAAACACAAGGGGAGAAGTTGGGGGAAAAATAGCTTGTAAGTAAATAAGTAAAAGCTGCATGAAAAAGAAAATATAGCATCTGAGGAAACTGAATTTGTCTTATTCAGAGACTGAATACTGAGATCTGGCTGAACTGTCATACGCTTTCAGAAAACCTCTCCATATTAAAAAAAAAAACACACCATGATTTATCCAAGAATATTGGTGCATATGTACCCCTTTCAAATAAGAGACAAATACAGTAAAATCTGACTGTACTGGATGAAGAAGAACATAAAAATACAGCAACATGTAATGATCACTAGCACAAAACACAGAATGCAACCTTGTAACATTATTGCATCTGTGCGTGCAAGTTTGTGAGTCTTTGTTCTCTACTTCCACTTCCCTTCTCTGCTGAATATGAAGAGATAGTATTCTTCAAGGAAAAAGTACAAAGGTGATCTTTCTTGGTGAAGTTGGAAGAGGAGGATAGAAAGGATGAATGTTGCTGCCCAACCAAGAAGGAAAGCCTGTGTTACAGCTTAGGCACAATATTCTCTCCAAACTTTTACACTTACCACTCACATATCGAGAATTTGTTTAATAAAGGTGATAACTGGAATAACATGGAATATAATGGAATATACTTTTGAAAGCTAAAATCAATTTTAAACCCACTTTGTAGGGAAGCTATTTCATCATTTTTACATGACGTTTGATATTCTCTATGTGATGTCTTTCCGTAACACAGATATCCAGCTACCAAAACTCAAGATACTGTTTACTAATCTCAGTCTGAAAAGAATTCCCTTCTTATCACAAAATACCTTTTTAAATTCATCTTCTTTATCATTGCCCTTGCTATTATCACCACGAAGAGCTGCAGAAGTATTCTTTTCTCTCTCCTCATTATTTCCAAACACTATATGTTTTTCTTTTACTGTAAATTTAAAAAAAAAAAATGTATTTTTTGTTAACTGAACATTGTGTTCTGCTTTGAAGCATGCTGTCTCCCCTCTTTACAGGCAAAACAATATTGCTTTTTATTTTAGTAGTACCTGGATCAGCTGCTAATTGGTTTTATTTCACACCATTTTTTTCACACCAGGAATCTGGTTAAGAGCCCAACCTATAAGCCTCAGCCTAAAAAACACCATGCACTACAAACATGTTATTAAAGATAGGTAGGCAGACATGGATATATCAGCTGGAAATGGCCAAAAAAAAAAAACCCAAAATCAATATAAACAATTTAACAAAATACAGAGAAGTATCTTTTCATCAGGATTTTCTGGTTGCATCATATTGAACTACCTGGAGTATTGACCCTGACCATGCCTCTATACCTGGAGGAAACTGAACCCAGAAGGAAAAAATCCTGTGTAAGAAAAGGAGCTCCATTACCGATTAATCCTCAAAATACATTTTTCCTTAAAACAGAATATTTTCCTCCAACTATAAACTATTTCTCCTGTAATGGTACAGGACCCCCTAAAATCTTTGTAACACACCCCAGAACAGTGGGAACCAGCCATATTGATCAGCTGTGAGCCTCGTACGTTAGGAGTTGATAGTCAATTGACTGTACTAATTTAAACTGACCAGACAGTAAAGCACTGGTATTTGAGATGATACAATTCTACTGTGGCAGAAAAGTCACAAAGAGAGGGGCAGTAGCAAATACCTGACATAGCTGAGAAGGGAGGAACACTGTATTTCACTTATGGAGGGAAAAAAAAGTTATAATGAGTGACTAAGAGAAATGGAACCATAACATTCTTCCTCTAGAGCAAATACCTTGGTAATCTAAACAGAAGGACAGAGTTTAATTCTGGGAACTCCACCAATACTGAATTACCTCTGTATTTCATAGGCTAGTGGTTTAGTTTAACAGTGGTAAATGAAGGCAGAACTGTGACACAGATGAAACTGTAGTGGGAGGGAAGCCTGAAGAAAATTAGCTAAAACAATTCAGTTTTCATACATACTAGCTAAATCTACAGAAATAGGGACAGAATTTTTTATTTAAATAATCAACGTTATCTACCTGGTAATACATGTTTTTCTGAGGTTTTCTTAGAATATTTAATTTCATAATTCTTTTCAAATACAGATATTAGTTCTTGAACAGCATCTTCAATGTGCATGCTTTTGTGGTTCAATAACTCAGCACATTCTTTAGTGTAAGTCTGTTAAATAAAAATATCAATGAATTATCTTAGTATCACTGATTATCTTATTACTGTTCCTCTTCATGGAGAGCCAAAACATTTCCCTTAATATTGCATTCTTCAGAGAGAGACTATTTCAATGAAACAGCAACATTTTTAAAAGAAAACTGAGAAACCAAACCCAAAATCTTTATTCAAAATTATAAAAATCTTCTGTTATATTATCACTATCTTTTTAATGCTTTTTTTTAAATTTCCATTTTTGAAATGCAATGGTATTTTTAAGGGCCAGAAGAAAACCCTGAATATTGAAGGGATGTCACAGTCTGAATCTGAAATTACCCAAATACTCTTTCTACTGTCCTTAACAATTTTATTTACTTGCACTAATTAACTAATGAAATACATTTTTAGCCTCATTTGGAATCAAGAAAACTTTCAAATTCTCAAATACACTCGTTGGAAAGTATTTTTTGCCTTCTCCTTTTAAAAAAAAGTTTGGAAAAAATAGGGAAAAAAAAAAGCAAGCTGCATATGTCCAAGTATCTTCATACAAAAAGAATCTCATCTAACCGTGAAGCAGTTAAATAAATAAAAATTATCTATGAAATACTACAGCTGAAGTATCTCAAATACTTCAGAACCAATTTATCTTCATATAAAATATTTTAACCAAAATATTTTAACAAAAAATTAAATGTTCTGTATTTCTACAGTGAGAATAATTCTTTTCTAGTTTTATATTAATTTACTAAGGCATTGTTTCTAACATGTTCAAGAATTCAAGTTCGAAGATGTAAAGTGGCACACACCTCATTGCAGGTCAACATATTCTCTACTTTGATAGGACCATCTACTGGTAAGACAATTAAAAGAGTATTTGATATTTCTTTTAATATTAAATCAATCCGCACTTCACTTAAATCATTAACCTAAAAAGAGAAAATCATATTAATACTGTACATTTACCTTTAAAGCATAATATATTCTATTTTAGAGAGTTCTAAACACAATGTTTTACATAAAAATAAAAATTGTATCCCTCTACCCAATGAAAATGCAAGAACTTTACATAGTAGAAAATCCACTAAGAAAGTGAATCGTAACAGAAAAAAAAACCCTGGGGTAAAAGCACCAACACAAAAGACCTCAAGATGAGAGAAGCAGAGAAAAAAGGAAGCACAGCAATGCCTCATGAGTTATGGTGACTTAGGGGATATTTACAATGGCTAAATATAGCTTTTGCTGTGAATTATCCTCTTTCTCTGTTATCTGCAGAGGGAATTTAGGGAGACAAGTACCCTACAAAAAATTTAGCCTTTGTTAACATGTTCCATTGCAGACAATCTGGAATATGAACAATGAAAGAATAGATGTAAGTCTGGAAATTATAAGGTTACTATTGCCACACAAAATGAGAACTCGATTGCTAAGAGAGTATGTATTTAAATCCTGCACAGTGTGATAACACAGTCCTAAAAAGATTAGTAGTGTGCACAATTTCATTTCAGGCAGTCCTTTAAAAATAAAATTTTGTAATTCTTAAGTATCTGCTGGTTCCATGTTGGGAAACTGAGACATATGAATCCTTGAAAAAGTGAAATCTTTAGAGGAATTTGGTGTTTCCACCTACTTCTTCACAGATTTCTGGTTATCAGCACCATATTTTAAAATTCACTGTATAAGTGAAATTAATTCAAAGACAGTATAAGCCAAGAGTACTTCTGCACCATAACAGCAATGATCTAATTTTTGAATGAGCTTCTCTTGACAGCTCAAAGAGCTGTCCAGTCTTGGAGATTAGATGAATGAGTGACAATGGAAAGAATTATCTGCTATGTCCTGAGAACCTCATCAGAAAGTGGTCCCAAGACTAAAAGTAAGTTTAGGAATTGATGGAATAGAAGAGAACTCTTGCTCCATAATGTTATTCATGCCAGACTCCTGAAGAATCCTTGCTGTTTTAACAGCAGTTTTAGGTAGACAGGCAGTAATAGTAAGTCAGACCCCAGATCATTCCAGTTATGCAGGATACACTGCTGCTAGATTAAATAAAACAGAGTAACAAAACAAGCTATATTAATACAAGATGATTAGATTCTTGTTCGTGGTCTTACTGGCCACGATTCTAGTTGCAAGGCAAGGGGGGGCTGCTGTAACTTGCTTGATGGTTTAGTCTTCAGTCCTTCTCCTTCTTTTACTCAACATAGCTTTTCACTGTTTTTTTGATTCTAAATTACAGCATTATTAGCATTCAGTCAACTATAGCGAAGTGGCTTTATCATGGCAGAATCCAAATAAAACTGACTTCTGTCCAATTTTTAATTTTTTACCTGAAATATTCTGCATCTGTGATATCCCATCTTGTTTGTCACAATATCACTCATGTTTCTGTTTTACATCTCTTTTTCCCTATTTGTTTACAATATCCCCTTCACAGTAATCAAGGGTCTACCAAGTTTATATATTTTTGTATTGATATGGGAGGGGTAAGAAAGTCAGAAATGTACACAACCTACGTATTTAAGGAAAACAGAGCATATCTACAAAAGACATGGTTATTTCAGACGTACTCAGGCTCAGAGAACTGTTAATTTCTTACACAGCCAATCTTTTTTCAGCTTTGGGTTTCAGCGGCAAACAGAGCATTTGATCATAATTATGTTTTTCTGTCATACAGAAAAAGAAGTGGATATACGCACCAGTGACTAACAATCTTCTACCACAGGAAACACAATTTATTATATTGATAGGAAAGATCATAGCCATACAGTTCAACCATCAAGCCAGAAGGATGACCTGACTATCAAGGTAAAGTCCTGAGAAGAAAAAGAACCAATACAGGTCCTCAAGCATGTTAATGGAATCAAAAGAATTCAGAAATTATGTGGCAAACACTAAGAGAGGAAGAAAGCAAGAGACTCAGTCAGCATACAGAGAACTGTGAGGGAAAAGCATGCTCCCCTTTATTATTTTATGGACTGCACAAAGAGGACGCAGTTTCACAGGATGCCTGCTATGAATACAGTTAATGCTAAAAAGTTCTCCACTGGACAGTGTTTACATGGAGGTATCTTGTGTGCAACTGCACTCATGGACAAGCACTCAAAGAGAAGCAGAGGTTGACTCTGAAAATCAGAGTGGTAGTCACAGAATCTGAGGACAACAAGTGGAAATATATTCTACTGCAAGAACGGAAGTAAAGATCAAACATTTGAGGGTAATAATGGGAGAGAATCATTGAGTATATCATTCTTCAAAAAAAGAACATACTTTAATAAGCAAACAAAATTTCTCTGCATTTCAAGTGGTACCAAAATAAGTACAGATTAATTTCCAATACGAAGAGCAGTGTACTGGAAACAATTTCTCTAAACTGTGATTTCATTTATATAGTGATCAAGTGTATACCTTTTTCAAAAACTGTTTAAATATATACAGAACTTGATCAGCTTCTTGAAAGAAACTTTCCAGTGTCACAGATGACCAAGTCAACATGGTAAGTCCTTGCCTCAACACAGCTTCCATCTAAGCATAAAAATATAATTTCATAGATTAAAAAAAAAAAGAAACATAATTTAAAACAAATGCCATTATTATTAGAATCACTAATGTCACTGATGAAAGGAAGAATTGTGTCTAAGTTTAGCACGGAAGGTTACAAGTTTTCAAGGAAAACATCAAATAAATTTATGTGATATTGGGGAAGGAGGAGGGTAGTGCATACTATAGCCTCTGTCCACAACTGTCAAGTGTACATGCTCAGCAAAGACCTTCCCCTTCCTGTTCTCCTGGATAGTGTCTTTTAGTGGTTCCCACTACTTCCTAAAATTAAAATCAAGTCCACTATTGATCTTACAATTTGTCCTTTAACATATATCTTGACCACCCTCAACAGCATAATTACTTGTCTTTCAACCTCATGTATCTATCTAATGACATTTTTCATTCGTCCTTTTTTGAATCACACTGATCCTCTCCAAATTTTGTTACAGCCTCGATGCTAATTTTAAAAATCCTCTCTTTCCTCCTATTTCCCTTACTGAATTCTTGGTTCTCCATGGTCTGTTTCATCTGGATTTGTCACCACCAAGACGTTCAGCATGTAGCTGAAATCAACTCGTTTCCCTGTCACTGTATGATCTACACCAAGGTCCTTCCTTCATTGTAGATCCTGTACCTTTGAAGGAGATGGGACTCTGAGGAAAAGGAAATATTATACTACCACCAGGCTAGGAAAATCAACCTTTCCAGACTCTCTCACAGAGCTCCCCTGAAATTTTTGCCTAGCACTCCAAAAATTCTCACTGATTTCCCAGTATACAGCCACCACAATTTTAAATTTTGCCATCCTCATCATCCTTGAAGTGACAGAAATTTAATTTTGCTTAATTGCTGAGAAACTGTGAACTGATTCCACTCATATTTAGTTTTAAATAGCCACCTATCACATCTGCTCTTTCATCTTGACATTTACCAAGTCACCGTCTGGAATTCACCCACTCTCTTCATCCTAATGCTTCTTTTTGCTATGTCTATATCACAGATAAAACAATGAATTCAGCTCAAATAGACACACAGCTATTTGCAAATACAGCCATTACTATCACCTTAACATATACGTTTTTGGGGAATATATTTAACTCCACAATGCTGGGATGGTACTGTTACTGGTAACCAACATAGCCAATCTAGAAACAGTTTAAGGCTCTACATGAGTTGCTGTCAAACTATGGCACCAGTGTAGCCATAGGTTAGATTTGCTCATTCCATCTTTGGATTTGTGCTTTCCTCTCTTCTTCCTATACCGAAGACTTCTCTCCCTTCTTCAAAAAACATCTTCATCTTCTATTGTTTGTACAATACTCATCCTGCTTTTTGGCCAGTTGTTACCTCTAAAATACAGAGGTTTATGATTCCATCTACGATATAACCATGTTTACAGTAGTATCACTGAAGTGAAGACTACCATCACTTTATCTCTTTGTCTTTTATTATTTAACTCTTAAGAGCAAGGACAAGTTTTTTGTTTCTCGCACTTTGGCACATGCCAACAATGTAGTTACACAAACTTATGCGAACTCTGCAACCTTCTGATGTTATTTACAATCAAAAAGGGAAGAGTTACTTAGAACAACCACATATGTACACTTGCAAGTGTCTGACAAAACAAAATGGCTTGTAGGATAGACATTCTGCATCTCCAATAAAACTGTACCTTTAGTGTAGTATATAACCTTTCTACATCACTGAAGAGACTGACTCAATTCACAAGGCTAATAATTCTCTCCAAGCAAAGACAAGGATCGTGACATTTACTATTTCAGCTAAATGAAAAGCACAACTTCCCATGAAAACCTCTAGAGCTGAAATAAGTGATAATTTACTTCCATGTCAAAGCCAGAGATTTGTGTAGATAAATAGACCCACAAAGTCCATATTCTTTGCCTACTGGGTTTACATCTCATAGGCACTAAGATTATTCTACTGTAATACACTTTATTTGAGCACTGTATGAGGGACGCAAAGAGCAAATTTTTGGTGTTGAAAGTTTTAGTAAAATTCATTAAGTTCACAACATGCAGATCCGTCTAAATATTTTAGAATTATAAACTATTATTAAGTTATTCTAACTTCTGACGTATACTGAAGTGCATTTAGCAATACCAACCTTTTTCATTTTTGGTGCCATAAGATTTACAAAAATCATTGGTGTTTCTTGACACAAATCTTCATAACATTGGAGAAGACTCTGTTAATTATTAGAAAGGGAATTATCAAGAAGAATATTTTAAGTGCTTTTTTTACTGAAGCAAGCAATCTGTTATACAATCAAATCATCAGCAGTACAAGACTACATTTGAAAACAAGTGTAGAATTTTACACAGACATTACATACCTATGTACATCATTTCTGGAATGTAATGAATCCGTACCATGCTACACAAGGAAGAATGAAAGCAGCCTTCATGCAACACATTCCTAGTCTTTATGCACAAAGCCAGACAAAGTATAATCTTTCTCTAGAGCTAAAGTCAGCTTGAGCTTTAGTGACTGTAACTTGCAATACCCTCTTGAAACTGAGTATCATATGCTTCAGATAATTAAATTCACATATAAACTCAGTTTTAAAATATCCTTTTGTCTTACGCCTTACACACATACACCCCCCCCCCCCCCCAATCTTGTATGGTACACCTCATCCCCAAGATATAAGCTTCTCTAAATACTACAACAATAGCAAATACTACAAGAAGTATCAGAAATCTGACTTCTCTGGCAGATAACCTGCAAAATTCTTGATGTTTTTGTGGCTCACAATATCTTCCAATCCAAAGAATTCCAATCTTTACTTCTCAAAAACTCTGTAAAACTGTGTTTTACTGATTTTCAGAGAGTGAATGCATTTTGGATAGCTCTAATTATTTCATCACCAGAATATATTTAACATGCCACAGGGTATGAGAAATATATATGCTTATATTTAAGTATCTACTAGCCCACATAGTAGTTAGTAGAGGTTTTTCAAATGAGATCCTCTATGTCAACCTGTGCATTCCACAAATTTAACTTAAACTAGCTCATACCCAGCTTTAATCTTTATTTAACCATAGAAAAATGTCTCTGGTTAATCAGATGTTCTTTTTTATTTTTTAAACAGCAATGATGATAATTTTTAAGTTTACCTCTAAACGCAACTTTTTTGACTTCAGATTATTTTCTATTTTTACTATCTTTTTTGCTTGCTCCGGTACTTCCAGACCCAACTTGATCATACATTTGGTCTCTCGGACAATCTCTGGAATTTGGGGATCAAAATTAACCAGGAACTTCCCAGTTTTAGGATGACGTGCAAATATTGTGGCTTGTAAGGCTGTAAAGACATTTTTACATCAGTTTCTAAGACAAACAATTGTTTCTGTTATATAAATTATTATGGAACACAGATTTCTAATATTACTATATAGTGATTAAATATATATGGTTACTTGTGAAATAGCTTCACGTTTTCAGTTAAAGAAAATACACAACTGACTTTAACCATATTAGCTTTCTGCCATATATAACCTTTCTCTTCATAAGCTAAACAAGCATCAGATCCAGTCTTATTTGTGGCATATTTTTTCTTAGCTCAAGTTAGAAAATTATGAAATTCATTTTCTAAGGACCTGGAAACACACACACTTTGTGTGCTCAGTATCTTACAGGAATTTGTTAACCCAGAGGATGAATGCTTACATAGGAATATTGCAAAAATCCAAAACAAAATAAAAGCCCAAACAGCAACACAAAAACCTCTGTTGACTGTGTGATGATAGGATTTTATTCTTATAGACCTATTTCTAGTTTTGAAGCCCACAGAGTGTCTACAATTTACGTGAAAAATCTACTCAAAAATTATTTTCTTAACACTTCGACTCTTATTTAATCTTAAAATGATAAAGCTTGATTATCAAACATTTTTTTTGAGGCATAAAGTAATACTTGTCCTGAGAGGGACTGGGATAATACAACTGTATAAATTATTATAATGGAAAGAAAACAGGAACAATTATTAAATGCTCTACATAAAGAATTTGAATACAAAAATGAACAACTGAGTGCCTTGAATTTGTTTCACTACTGTTTCCAGTCATCTGTCAAACAGTGTACCAAATCTGCAATCCTCTGCATCAAAACCAAGTTTCAAGGTCACTAAGGGACAAAGTTTTGTATTATTGGGCCTGCTTATTGGATCATGATTAATTTGCACATTTTAATGGTAAATGAGGCTTAAAAAATTATCTGATATGATTTGTGTAAACTTAGCATTCAATAACAGTTTAAAAAAAAAGCCAATTACATATTTAATTACTTACGATATTGTAATTGTGAAATTTCCTTCATCCAAGCATTATGATAGACTGCCTCAAATTCCACTAATACATAGGCAATTCTGTTGTATAATCGAACGACTGCTTTACCTTCTGGACTTGCCAAGATATTTGACTTTTTCTATTAAAACACAGTACATTAAAATTAAAACCATATCAAAAGAAAGCCATACTATTTGGGTTTTTCTCAATTTAACTATTGACTATACATTACATAAGTTAATATTACAAATTATACTTACAGAGTTCTTAAAAAATGTATAAAGTATTTATGATTCAAATTTATAGGGTGATAAAGTCAGTAAGAACTTGTAACGAATACTAAATATTTAACACATGTAAGAGCAATTACTTTATTATATTGTGATACACACCTCTAATTCCCAGTGAAATGGATGTTCAGTTCTATTCAAAATTGAACAGTAACTAAAAATTGATTTTAAAAAATTCTCCTTTTTTAATCAGTAATGATATTTATGTCTGTTTTCTTTGGAGCAGATTTAGGTGATCATTATTCCCATCTGAGGGAAACAGGAAAGTGAAAACCTCTCTCACATAGAAGTTTACTTGGCAGCAGACCCTAGATACTTTGTAGGAAAATCACTCAAACTTTTCAAGAAATATTATTGCTATAGCGGATCCTAGTATAGTAAGATTCTGACTGTTCCAACGAAGGAAGGAAATCCAATACCAAGAAATTCCTAAGGGCCATAAATGTCAAAGCTTATGTGGCTGGTACCAACCTTCAGCTGTATGTTTAGTGGTACAGCAAATGTAGAACTGAGAAGTTCAGTAATGGAATTCCCTGTTCCCAGACTAGTTCAGAGATCATCTACAGTGAAACGGGTGACCAGATTCTCAGTTACAGCACTGCAGCTATTGTGTGGGTCCTTATAATAAACTTGCTTTTTCAGTGGTACCAGAACATACACACCAGACAATTTCAGGATGTCAGGCAGTCCACATTTATGCCTTAAGCTGTTCCTAGAAGCTGCTTGGTAAAGAGACATGATTCTCCATAGAGAACCCTATGGGGCTAGAGGAACAGAAGAGGTGGGTACTTGGTTAAAAAACAGGACATGAGTCTTATGTACAAGCCCCGGTCTGCTCCACCACAAAAAGAATACACCACTGGCTGGAATGGTGAAATATTTCTTTGGGCAATATGAAGGCAGACATATTAACAATTCAGTGCATATTTCCAGCTTGGGGTGCTAGTTCAGTGGTAAGTCAAAGAAACACTACATCTTGGATCTACAACAGTGGTTACTGCAGAGCATATTTTTTAAACTAGATATTCACATACAAATAAACAGGTTGCCTAGCATATCAGAAGTGACATCATCGGAGCCAGAAACATTATGGTCACTCTACTGAAGTAAGACAGTTCACTGTTACACAAAACACCTAATTTTTCCTCACATCAACTTACATGGAAGTAGTTGATTGGTTCATTTATCCTCCTGAATAGCTGTCTCACCCACAGAATCTTTCCTGCAACAGGTGGCATGTTTCGAGCAAGAGGAGGGTCATCTTTCTGAATTTGGTAAAGCTACGATAAGAACAATATCATTAAACACATGGATTAAAAAATCTGTTGAAACGTTAAACTGTTTTTCCTCTGGTACCACAATTTCTTCCTCCTCCCAAACAGATTGATTTTGTGTGGAGTCACACAACAGTTCATTGAGAGAAAAATATATTGCTTCCCCCACTTGCTACTCTTCTGAGATGCACACATTGATACTGCTGTTGGTATGTCTCCTGTCTTCATTATCTCATGATGTTTCTTATCTGTGCTTACTTATGACAGAGCCTCGAGTGCACCAAAAGGCATTGCAAACCTAGGAGCTGAGCAGCCAGTGTTCAAGGCCAAGACTGACAGGTGCAGCTGTGTAACTTTGGAACCATCTGCTATGAAAGAAAGCTGTATAAGAAAATGTTGTGAGAACCCTTGTTGGGGCTTTTCCTCCTTTGATTGGGAACTGCCCTCAGGAAAGGCCTAAGCTATATTGTTAACGGGGAGGTTTTACCTGAATAGAAATGTCAACATTGTTCTTCAGATATATACACCTGACTAACAGCTAACATATCACGAGTTGGACTTGATGATTCTTGTGGGTCCCTTCCAACTCAGAATAATCTATGATTCTATGATATGCTCTTTTCTACTAACTTCTCATCAATATGCATGTAGAGACTCCCGGGTACACAGCCCATGCTTTTACCTGTGCCCAAGCTGAGAAAAAAAAGGGGCCCTGCTCACTGAATGGCTGTATTACAGTCAAGAAAAAATTGGCCTAAAATTATCACATACCAAATTTGCATTGACAAATTATTCAAGCACTTTAGATCCAGTATCACAGTGGGAGCAACTTTTTATTAGAAATAACTTGCTTGGCAAAGATAAAAAGCAATCCAATAATATCTAATAAATAGTTAGAACTAGCCAGTATATTGGCGACATATTCTTCAACAGAAGAAAGAGGAATACTTGTGTCCAGCCAACTTTAGGCATGCAAACTCATGCTGTGATAACACAAACAGCTGTACTGCTTAAGCAGACACCACTCTTTGCTTACTGGCATGTCTTCTTACCCCTATACTGTCTCCTGCACAGTGCCAACAAAAGAAACCCAAGTAGCTTCACAGTGAACTTGAGAGGAACTCACATGGATGAAACCCCCTCAGAAAATGTATCTATTCTTTTGGATGGGAAAAAGCAGCCAGGGGTGGGGTCAGTGATTTCTTAAGCAGGCAGTGCTGCTGAAAATATGTTCATCAAATTACGCCAGTAATAAGAGCTTCGGGAAGTGTTATATACAGTGAGTAGATAGGGAAAGGACACTGTAAAGAGTGGTTCAGAGCAGCTAGGCTAGGCTACAGTTTTAAGTCACTGTTTGGAGGAATCATTCTCTAGTAAGTGCAGAGTTTACAGATACTTGGCTCCTCATGTAAACACGTGTCATTCATCTGACAAAATGTAAACATCTCTAAAAAAAAAATATTTGCATCAGTCTGCTTTTCCAGATTCCCTTTATACTCATTGAAGAAAAATGGCCATTTCAAGGGAATTATTTAAATCTTCCCATTAACACGTAAAATAGATCAGATGAATTGACTCTAGAATACTTATTTCTTTCTTGAGTAGAAAGGGAGTATGGATGTCTAGTTCTGATGCAGATGTTTATTTTGCAGACATATAAAGTCAGGTTAGATGAATTCCTCTCTAAATGTTTAAAGTCAAGTGACAAGTTGTGATGGATGCACTCAACCCCTTAACCAGACTGGGTGGTTTGGTATAGGCTCCAGAAGAGGTAAAGGCCTGAGGCGTAGCCAGGCTGTGAACTCCTCTAGTTTCAATCTGTCCTCTGAAAACCCACAAAGGAACAGAGTGCATATGAGCTTGGAACACCGATCATGTGATTAATGCATGAATAGTGGGTGGCTTTTCCAAGACTCATGTATCAAGGAACACAGAAAGTTGTGGGTAGGAGGAGTCTCATGCATACCTTTCCCATCGCATGTAATTTGACTACAAGCTAACCACTTTATTCCATAAATATGACAGCCTAGGTGAGCCTTCTTTGAGCTCTCCCTGCTAGGCAGTGTGGCTGCATGGTGGTGATCTGCCCTTGAGCTGGGACACCTCTCAAGGTTGCCCCTCAAGGCAGAGAGACCTTTTACCAATGGCAAATCTTTGGCAAGTGACCGATATTGCACATAACCTTGTAGTATGATAACTTTGATTTTGTCTTGGTATCTTTGATTGCATGCTGAATTGATGTTAATGAAACATTACATAAATTTTGCATGTATAATCCCTTAGACATAAACCATTGACCAAGTCTGAGACTAGGTTTGGACCTAGCCACACCTAGACTCCTCTCTGAGGAGGAGTTCAGAAAGCAAGGGGGTCCACTCTGAACCTTGTGACTCAATGGGAAGGTCCTCCTTATCCTTTTGCGTCCCCAGTCTCTCTGTGAATCACTCCAACTCGAGTGTAACTCTATTTTCCTTTGTATGTTTCTTCCATGCAGTAATTAATAGAGTGAACCTTGCCATTGATCTTTGTTAAGTCGCACTTTTACAACATCATATTAAAACCAGTTTTGCTAATACCTTTGACGGTGATTCTTTAAGCAATCTGAATCACTCATCCGTAACAAATTGGCATAGTSGGCAGGATTAAAATAAATTCTCATTTATGCTACAGTCATGGTACACTACACAAATCATGGAAAATTACTTCATAATGAACATAAATGCAATTTACCTACATTTTATATCTATTTTATACTGTCACAGCATTAGATAATAGCCATGTATAAATGCAAATTAACTGTAGAGGCCTCATATAATAAAAAAACCAAAAGGTATATGCAAGTGATGTACACAGCCAGTAAGGAACATATTTTTTTTCTTTAACTGATGAAGGAATAACAGAAAAGAAAGATTTTGGTTTTAAAAAGTAAAATTGTGATGACACATTTGCCCGCAAGAGTATGTATATCATATTTGCCTACACACTCAGGTCTGTTTTCTGTAACAGGAAAATAGAAGTATGATAAATTGAGCATTGAAAGTCAGTTAGTGAAATAGGCAGAATAAATAAAAATTATTCACATTAAAATATTTGCTCTTATTTTAACATGATGTTTAAAATTTATTGCAAACAAATGAAATACCTTTTTAGTAGCTTCAAGTTCTGCTACATAATGTTGAAGAATACAACCAACTGTACGTACTGTTTCTTCTTGAAGGCATGGCATTCTCAGATTTTGAAACCTGTATTGAAATGAGTACTCAAAATGGTATTTCTAAAACACAAATAATTTTTATTTTTTTTTTTAAATTTATTTTGGGGTACATGAATGTTACATAAAATGAAAGAAGCACAAATCTAGGAAATGCTTCTGGATCTGGGAAATTTTTTTGCTTTGAGCAAGTTTAAGCAAGTTGAAAAGTTCTGCCCTGGTGGGGTTTTTTGTTGTTGTTGCTGTTGTGGTTTTTTAGGTTTTTCTTTTAGTATCCTCTTGTATATACGAAACAAACTGTGATGAAATTAAGAAACAGGATAATATATTGATTCCTATAAGAAAGCTAAAATACATCTTTTACGATGATTACATGCTTCAGAACACCAATAATGAAAAATTCTTGATTAGGCCCTTTGTTCTAAAATTAACTGTGCTATTTCAGTTGTGCTAATCAGTAATTTGAAGTTACTTTAAAATATTTTAAAACATAATTGCCAATACCTTTGAAGTAACTGAAGTGCATGCTGTGAAGACAAAATTCTCCCAAAACAGGTACGCATAAATGTCTGTATCTGTATCTAAAGAATATACAATTTAGTACAGATTTTCTAGTCATGTTATAGTTTTTCTAGTCATATAATAGTATTTTGATGTCTGATAATTTCTTAACATAGTAGCATTTGAAATTGTTACTGCTTAAAGCACAAAATAGCAGCCTTCACCAGTCTATGCTTAATATAATCAATAAATAGCTAGTGTCAGTCAAGTAATCTCTTAAAATGCCAGACAATTTTAGCAAAGAATCAAATCATGTACTGAAAACAGTTGCAGCTTTATTCTGCTCAAAATCTAACGATGTGTCTCCAGGCTAATAAACCAACTCCATGTAGATCATTCTCTCAGGTCTCACAATTTTTGTCATTTTGGCTGCAGAGTGACTGATCCTCAGTGAGCACTGTATGATATATTTTACAGCTTCCTTTGAAAGGAAGAGAAAGAATGGAAAAAGCCTCCCTCCAGACAAACACAAAGCCTCCCTCCAGACAAACACAAACTCTATGCTCTTTGGAAGAAGAACAATGTAGCCTATTCACAGTCCAAAGTCTCACTGACATTCAGGGAGATACTGAGTAAGAAGTGATGAGATTCTTCCCCAAGTTATAGGTAGCAATATTACTTACCTCTAAACCTTCAATTTTTGCCATGAAGTTCACAAAATCCACATCAAATTCTGTTTTTCGTGGATCAAGGATGTCATATTGTTTCTTTTGAACACTTTGGTAGATATTTTTGAATTTTACTGCCATAATATCTATCCCTTCGATGGTAGACAGACTCAGTGCACAAAAAGTTTGTACTACAGTAATCATCTCTGTAATCTGAAATAGAAACAATATATTCATGCTCATAACAAATTATTTGTTACTTCCTCTATAAACTAAAACCTGAGTAAAATAAAATAAGCAATAGCCACTTCTCCTGCATTCAGAAGTGTGTTGCTTCTGAGCTTCTAAGTCAAGTATCTTCAACAGAGCATGGTTAATTCAGTTTTCAACATCAGTTCTCATCACAACCCAATACAAAGTAAAATCATCTTTTTTCTTGACAGTAAAGGGTTTCTTTTTAATATTTGACTGTTAGATTCAATAGGGTAATATGAAAAAAAGAGTTAAAACACGATGTACGCATACTGATGACACAAAGAGATTTCACAGAATAAAAAAAACCAACCATACAGATTAGTATATATACTGCATTATAGGGAAAAACATCAAAGAGTCACAGAATTCCTACCCTGTGATGTCTGCCCCATTATCCTCTTATCCCTTGTCTGACCTTATTCTGCACCAAGGAGCACCTATTATCTTTTCCACACAAACTCTATGAATGCTAGTTTAAAATCCTTTCAGCAGGTTAGCAAGCTAAATGTTAAGACCACACCAAGCAGCAGAACCATCTGAAAAACTGTGTTTGGCAGTAACAGGAGGTTTTCATGCCTTAGGACACCATTCAAAAAAGCAAAGGTGTGTTATTTTTCACGTAATTTTAAACCTCCTAAAATAATGATCTACGTCTAGATCAATTAGGTTATTTCTCTCCACACTAACAGAGATAAATTGACAAATTCAGAAGGATATTGTGAGGTAATTGCCCAAAGTATTGGGATGACTCACTCTGTGGAAGTGCCTAATTTCTCTCAATAAAGAGTTACAAACTCCTTCACAGGGTGATTAAGAGCATGTATGTTGATAAGCGTCCACCTTGTAAACTGTTCTTTGGAGAAGCCCTTCTCTACCAATAACAGCAGCAAATGGTATACTCACTTTTTCTAATCTCCTACAAAAAGCTTCAGATTTTCCAAAAATGTACATTTCCGATACTTCAAATGTCTTTTCTCCTAGAGTTTCTAAAATCTCTTGCTTTGTTTCATGAAAGCATTTCTGATATTCTTTCAACAGAAACATGCAGTCCTAAAAAATGAAGGAATAAATACCATACTCATTATGCTATGCTTATGGGTGAGAGACTGGAGAACTCAAACCTACTGTCATTCCAAAGTGGTTAATTATTAATCTAGTTTCAGTCAACAGGCAGTAATGACTTACGTACA
Source organism: Phoebastria nigripes (assembly GCA_035582835.1). Taxonomy (NCBI): domain Eukaryota; kingdom Metazoa; phylum Chordata; class Aves; order Procellariiformes; family Diomedeidae; genus Phoebastria; species Phoebastria nigripes. The sequence continues at coordinate 3,545,281 of JAYKAV010002921.1, read as the reverse complement.
GTGGTTTTCTTTCAGTATGTGTAGCAAATATTTGCAACACATGAAAATACAACAGTACAGTACAGTGAAAGACTTAACACTGGGAAATGAGTCATCAAAAAAAGAAAGGAAAGTTTTAGTTCTTGTTAAAGTAAAGAGTGGTTTAGAGGCCAGTGAAGAGCACGTGATGACTCCTGCTCTAAAGGAGACATTTGAATATTAAGAAAAGCCATTAGCTTAATTAAGAATGGTCAGACTGTCCTCTGGATAAGGACAGAACTTGGCGTAACAGGGTAGTCCATTTGGAACTCCCAGGGGACTTAAAGGAAATTGCTTATACAAATTAATGTATGTTGACAAGTCTGAGTTAAAGTGAGATTGAAGAATAATCTGACTTTCTCAGTCGATTATTTACTTAAAATACTAAGACCTATCAGATATAAAAATAATGACTGGTGAGAAATGTAAAATCTATAATCATTGGAATACAAAATCTTCTGTCAGTTCTTGGAAAACGGAAAGCAGATTTTATCACAATATACTGGCAGTCACCAGACTGTCTGAATATATAGGTATATAAATTGGCTATGAATCACAGGAAATTAAAAAAAGGTCCTAATTGAAAGGAATGTTCAGATCTTCAAGAATATACAGCTACTAGAACGAAGACTGATCACCACGATTAGAAACTGGGCTTATATTTCTCTCTGAATATTGAGGGCTTGCCAGCTGTAGAACAGCCACAAGATGACCTCAATGAAATAGATGAATGATTAGAATCATATCATCCTGTCAGGTCAGGAGAGATATATTCAGTACATTTTCTTTTGTACCTCTGGACCCAATTTTTAAAGGACTATGAAACCCTATGCCTTTCTGGGTAAGATAGGAAGTCAGTAGCTGAGGTCTGATAAAGGAGAAGGTGGAAATGAAGTCAGTATTGGCAACCAGTAACCCCACAGCTGGATATATTTTGCCATGGCATATTGCATGTGCTTAATTTGTTCTTAATATGTCACCATGAGCTGAAGAAGAGGAAGACTCTCTTACTACTGAACTTTCATGGTGTGCCAAGGAAGTCTGGTATTGGAAGGAGCTACTGTAACAAAGTGGGGGTCTATTCAAATACCAGATTCCCCATGGTAGAGGAAGATGGTACCATATCAGATACCCTCAAGAGGAAAGAAATGTGGATTATGCAGGATGACAAAATTCCTTGGTTGCACATATGGTGGATACCAATTCCAACATCAGTGATGGACCACCCTGATAAAGATCAGGCCATTCTAATTTCAACAAATGCCAGTGGGCTAAGAAATGGGAAAACACTCAAAGCATCATGAAATAAAACAGTAAAGAACTGTGAAGTACTTGATACATATTGATATGGACTTCCTTGTGCATATCAATAGGAACCAAGAGGTTTGACAGGCAAATAATAAAATACCAAAATACAAACCTTGATTTTTCCAATGACTGTTGATGTCTCCTGCTCCCAGACACGAGACAAGCCACCATCTGTAATATATGCTCTACATGTTGTGACCATTTGATTTGTAACCTAGCGCAGACAAATGAAAACAAATAGGTCTCAAGCTTATAAGGAAATTTGCCTGTTTCACAAAATCTAACAAAATTCTCATCTGCATGTATTAGTACAATCAGAGTTTGGATAAATTTCACCTGTGGGAATAATAGTGGCTAGATAATATATGTAATGTACATGACAAACACCCTATAAAAAGTCTTAAAACACTCCCAGAAGTGTGTTTAAGTCCCAGGAAGTATTTGTAAGTACTGTAAGTCCAGCAATATATATGCATAAACACAGAATGTCACCAACCATAACTCAAGAACAAAGAGAAGTTATTTAACTCTAACTATTCTTCACTTACGTTCTCATCTTTACACTTAGTAGTGTGTGCATCCTTATTTAAAAACTGCCATTAAAGAATTTTCTATCCTAGCAGTATGTCTTTACCTTGGTCTCCCATGGCTATGAAAAGGAGAGAACATTCTTCTACTTCTCAACCACAAAAAGCCGAAGTTTGTAATGACAGAAAGAGAGAGAGGAGTACGGGAGTGAATGCAGATATAGAAAACGCATCTCAGAGAACAGCTACAGGTAGATAAACTTTTTTGTCTATTAAATAATGTGAACAATTCAAAACAGTTCTCCTGACACATAAGAGTCCCGTAAGCAGGTCTTAAGAATCCCTAACTGAATAAAGACCGAAAACTGCTGCAACAAAAGCAGCCTCACACTGTAATACAATGACTGGTGAAGTTGTAGATAGGACCTCCCGTGTCACCTCTGGTGATCTTTAAATGGAAGCAAACAGTAAGGGGGACCTTAAGCCACTGGATTAAAATAGAGCTTTTTCCTTGCTATTTCTTAGCACAGCCTCCTCTAACCAGTTTGTTATTAGCCCCTGTAGTGAAATGCTCAATCCCTTAGACCATTAAATAATAGACGCTAGCAAGTGTCAATACACAAACATATAAAAAACAATTACATAACAGGCAATACAAACATTGCTGCATAATCTATACCTAACATCTGTTGTATGGAAAACAGCCCCAGCCATGGATAAATATAGCCTCAAAAAAGCACATATTTCTTAATATCCTAGTTCAAATTGAATTGTAACAAAACTTTACACTAAGACCTGGAGTGTTCTTAAAAAAAAAAAAAAAAAACAAAAAAAAACCCCAAACAAACCACAACAACAACAAAACAAACAGTGATGTAATGAGGGTCTACTATGAATTTCCCCTTATGCTTACTGGAGGTGTGTATTTTAGTTATGAAGGATTTCGTTGTTCTAAAACCATTACACAAACCATCTTTTCCTGCAGTGAATATGTGGAGTCCGCAAGAGACATTGGTATAATTACCTAGCTCGTCTTAATTTTCTGTTGAAGGTGGCAAAGTTTATGACCTGAGATTCAATTAATTTTTCAAGTATGACAATTCTGAAAACAGGAACCTTTTGCCTTTCATACCTTTTGGAGGAATAGCCTAGTCAGACTGATGGTCATCTGCTTAATTAGGTCTTCAAGGCTGATAATAAGAGAATCTTTGTGGATTCAGTGATTTAGGAAACAACTGAGCAGATTAATTCAGATCAGGAGATTAATCAAGAAGATAAGAAAAAAAAATTAATTTTGCTGAACCAAGAATAACAACAAAGTTCCTTCCAGAAGACAAGTCTCTAATCCAAGTTCAATTCTCTCCTGATAAACAGGCTTCCCTTCCTTTCCCATGCAGACACCCACTATTTATTACCATTTTTTAACAAATCTCCTACTGATTTAAACAAAGTGAGGTTTTTTCCTGAAAAATCACATAATTTTTATAATGAATATTATACTTAATATATTTACCTTTATAAACAATGATGTCATTCTCTCAGAAGTATTGTAGTATCTCGAAACACTGTGAATCATTCGTATAGCATTTATCAAGTTTGGTATTCCATGTGTCATTGATACCTTAAAGCAGAGTTTTGAGAAAAATTTTACTTTCTATTCTTAGCAACTATATTTCTATTCTATTGACAACTTCTAAATTACATTTTTCCCTAAATCACGTGAACCAATCTTCAAAATGCCATGGCATCTTACCAAAAGGTTTCTTGTAAAAAAAAAAAGTTAAATCACGCTCAATAAATTTTTAAACCTCAACTAATAAAAACAGTAAAACTCTTAGATTATTTGGTGAGAAATCAGATTAAAGATATTAATACTAATGTTTTAATATGCTATTTTGATGATCAAAATCAAACATTGATTCAAAAAGTACAGGTTGCATTTTTTGGCACAAAAGGAAGTATTCTTCTGGCAGCTGACAGTGGTTGTCTGTGATTAATGCTTTTGTTTTCCTTCAAGTACAGCTGTTAAATATACTCTATGCAATTACATTGTGCTAACAATCATTACATAAAACATTTCGTTCAGACATTTCACAAAACTCATGAAATAATAGTCACAATGTTAATTTCATTAATGACTGCCTAATTCATTCAATCATCATATGAAACACCTAAATCTTTCACATTATTTCATGAAATCATTGTTCATATCATTAAAATCAAATTGTGGTATTACAAGTATTCTGTAATTCAATCACTTCCAAAGTGTTTTGGAAAAAAAAGAGGGAAAAAAAAGGTAAAAAATGGTAATTCATTAACATTATCAGGCACTTATCAGAGTTGCAATTCAGAACATCAAGAAAAAGTAATTTTGACTGTCACCCCTCAACAGAGAAGCTGAGCTGGAATTAACTTTGGGCTGCAAACTCAAAGTATACACACTAATACTGTGGATAGACATAGCAGGCATTTGCACTTGGCAGAAGTGTGTGAAAGAAAGGCTGTATGGTATAAAACAACCCTCAGTGTCCACATGTTGTTCATCATCACCACCACCATCCCCAAATGGACACAGGAGATTCCGAGTCTACTGGTTTTCTTTTTTAATCCTTGACAAAAAAATAAAACCCTGAATACTGGACTGTGTAGAGATTTCTCCGATTCAAAGCCCTGAGTTAAATGCTCAGTCTAAATTTTCATATAGTAACCCACTTCAGCTACAAATGTGACTATGTGTGATACTGCATACACTAAATGCCATATTTTATGCACACACATATCATATTAAATCTGCATGTGCTCCATTCCTGATCCACTAATATTTAAAATACTTTTTAATATCAGATATTAAATTCAACTCAACCCAGAATGTAGTTCTTTTTAAAACAGGATAAAAATAATGACATTCAAGTTAAATATAAGTTGAATACCATGGAAAATCCTACCTAAATTATCCTGATCTCTGGAACAATGTTCCAAGAGATAAAACAGAAATTCAGATGTATCCAAATTGTTCCAAATTAAACAAAGAACTATAGTTAACTTTCCTGTATTAGTAAAATGATGAACTCTTTAATGGGTTTCCACCCACAAATGTCTGTTTAAGATAAAAAGAATTTTATCTTAATAACTCCTATGAAGCAGCTCATCATTATGGCCTGGTACCTGGCACCCTCTAGTGATGCTCTGAAGGGCTGAAGATAAACAGCTTCTTAGTAATACTGTTTATCATACTCCTCTTTTCTACTATTCCATGCAGTATCCGCTCTATGTCATATATTATCACAGTCTTTTTGTTTTCCCTCAGTTAAAACTTTGAAGTAGGATCCTAAGCTGCCAGAAATTCAAAAGAAATGCAGCACTTCCTGACAGAGGACAGGAGGCAGGTAGGACCAAAACAAGGAGGACTAAAAATCAAAGCAGAACAAGCAATTTTTCCTAGGGTATTTCCTCCTTCCATCCTATTCTGCAACAATCATTAGAAACATATACCTGTTATAATAATTAATAGTTAATATACCTAATAACTCATACCTTGAACTAGGGCTGACTAGTGTACATGGACCACCAATTATTTAAATTCTAACTAGCTGGTACTTCTGCAAATAGAAGCAGCTAATACTGTTTTCAATATCAAAATATTATTTTACCCATTTAGGACCTCATTAGGTTTCATTATTCTCTATATAACTGAAGTTTTGGTACTTTGGTTACAGCTGTGTGATTATTCATTGACACATATGGAATTTTCAATGTAAGACATATTTTAAGATTCTTGTATTATAAAATATGTACCTGTTTTACCTCATTTTAAAAATTATATTGGCAGCAGGACTGACTTACTAGGCAATCACATGTATTTATGTTTATTGATAAAATACATATTTTAAAATATTATATTTTATGCCATATATAATAAACTAATGCTTTAACATTTAGCTTGACAGGCGTTTAGAAAAAAATTAGAAAAATAGAAAAGTAAATTAGAAAAATTAACTTTTTAAGCAAATACAAAGAAGATTTCTTTTGCTCTGGGCATTCTATGTAAATACCTAAACTATGCTTAAAGAACGATGAAAGGCATACTTACAAGATCATAGTTATAAAGTGGCTGACAAACTTTTTCAAGTGTGCATAAGTATTTCACATTATCTTTCGATTCATTTGCTGCATCTGTGATTCTGGCATCTAACTCTTGCCACATCTAGAGGGAAAACAGTACTATAAAAAACTTCACACATAATGAACTATTTCTTTAACTTGCACTGATTTGCCGGAAGTAAACCTTGGTAAATTAATTTTTAAAACGCATTGTCAAAGCAGGCAATAAAAGTTATTTTCAGTTACAATAATTTTTGCCTGTATCTCTAAAAATGTCTTGTTCTTTCTCCTAGTATATTAAGCACACCAGCACCATACCTAAATTTTCCTCTCTTAATTCTCCTCAGGAAATCTCTCTTAGATGCAATGAAACAAAATAAATATTGCAAGCTTTGTCTACTATAGTAAAAAACAACATAAAAAAGAAAAAAAGGAATTACCCTTAGTAGTTTAGAACGTCCAACATTCAGAACATTAATGACAGCTTTGCAGTTTGGTCCTTTGATCTGCTCAATAATGAAATTAAATTTAGCAGACATGCATTTCCAGTGCTCTAGTTCAGTCAGTGGACCTGAATCATCAGCTTCTTTCCTCATCTGCTGACTCTCAATCAGAACCTGCAACCAATTTGAAAAAAAACAAATTTCTACTATAAAGAATAGACAAATCATTATAAAGAAGAAGAAAGACTCTGACGAAACTAACTTAAAAAGGAACAAGCTTGCAGTTATTGACACATGAAAATGGTTCCGATTTGGAAAAGCATCCTAAATCTGAATTGCACTTAATCATATTCTTAAACTGAAATGAAGGCAACTAATACATATGTCCAACTGCTGTCATAAACTGGATGAACCTCAGCATACATCCGTATTTTTTTCTTTAATCAGAATCTATGGATTGAAATGCACCAAATGTAACTTCATTTATAAAAAACTTGAAGAACTATTTTAATAAAAACATTAAATATCAAAGTCATAAATGTACTCATTTGTATGTTTATAAATGTGCAGCCAGCTGTTTTTACATGTCTTTTACATTTTTATTCTCGTGAGCTAAACACACTAAACATAGTATATCCTTATAAGTAGAGTATGTCCCAGTCTACACAGATTCTGTATTATGACAAAGGGTTCTGTGCTTTATCACGGAAGTCTCAAACACTAACCTCTTGGATAACTGAGACCTTACCATGTTAAGATTTACACAGGATAAAAAATGCCCTAGTGGGCCTGGTCAAAGATCTTTCTAAGAGTAGTATCTCATACCATGACTAGCAGCAGAAACTTAGCAGGTAATGTATAGAGTATACCTAACTGTATATATATGTGGTCCTCGCCAGTGTTATTACTCCTGCATTCTTCTGTCCTCTCCTTCTTAATATTTGTGTATTAACTGTTCAGAAACTCTTATTCTTGCTAGACTGTAAGTTCCTAGGGATAAGGACTATGTACTTAACTTCACTTGCGCATAGAAATGAAGCATTTGTCTTACTCAGGTGGAGATGCAGCTGAAGCCTTCAACTAACTTCAGGCAAGTCTTACATATCATTTATAAATATCAATCCATATTCATGCTGGATTGATGTGTTAAAACAACAACTTACCTGTTCAATTTGTCTATACCATATCATAAGTACTTCCTCTAGCTGGTGAAACGTGTCAGGATTATCAGCTGCTGCAGTTACTTTCTCAAAGGACTGGAGTTTAGAAAAATTAATGTAATCTGTTTTTTTCAACTCAACTGTTCCTTCAATGCTTATTATAGCCCCTGGAAAAAAAAAAAGCCATTACAATACAGAACCAATTAAGACTCTAAAATTAATTTCTACCAGTGTAAGCAATTTAAATTTGGGAATATATGTCTGCAATCAGTGTTGTTTCAATATAACAGCCATTTTACTGCGCTCACATAAAGCAGAAAATTCTTATTTTAAATCCATCATTCCTAAAAGTAACATCACTAGAGAATTTTCTTAAGTAAATAATCTACCCATGTATTTATTATGCAAGTAATTGATCATTTTATTTTTCGTTGCAGAATGTGAAAAGTTCCTTACCTATGTGCTACTGCCTTTAAACGGAAATTCTTAAGTAGAATTCCTCCAGTTTGATTGCTTCCTAAATGCAGTGCTTACCTTCTAAAAATGAAAGGTATCTGTTAATTGTTTCCACAAAATTCTGTTTGTCTTTTGTATCCTGTGTGGTCTGACTTAAAGCACCCCAATTATTTGTTGCGAGGATAGCAGGGAGAAAAATCTTTTCTATCATATTCCTAACACCACGTAGGAGTCCTTCAGTGGCATCCAAAACACCAAAGAATATATCCTGCATTGTAACAGAATGATTGTTATTAATCAGTAACTTAGACTGGAAACAGTATTATAAAATCAGTGTATTTTTTTATAAAGGCACTCCAATTTGCCAGTGAAAACTTTAATTTAAAGAGACAAAATCTTTACAAAATACTGATGCCTACAATGTGACCACAAGATACTATTTTCAATAAAAAAGGGAAGTCAATACTGATTTAATACAGTTTTAAAAGGCTGCCAGGTTATACTTTTGTAATTTCAGTTATTTCCCTATCATACAGAAAGTTTGGAAATTTTTAAATAGTACATAACAATTAAAAATATTCTAAATGTCCCCATGAACAATGAGGTACTAAGTAATGAAATGCAAGTAGCAAAAATGCTCTGAATGTCCATATCTGAAATTATGTTAAAAGTAATTATCTGACTGAATGTATATTACTCTGGATCAGATGGAATTTTTGTCTACTCTCCAAAACTAAACTTTACAAGTTCTGACTATTTTTTAATATTCCAATATTTTAAATGTCCTTCAAATCAGCAAATATTAACGTACTTCATGTAACAAACTTCCTAGAACATAAATTTCCTTTTCTCATCACTTCAGTACAGAATTTGATGCAATAGTAATATTAATGACCAATATTGAGACTCTTGATAAAAGACAGATCTTGTATCTTACTTCTAATAGTGCTTTTCCCCCTTCACCTTCTCAGCTCTCAAAAGGAATAAGCAATTTTTAATATATAAAGTATATAAATTAATAATGGATTTTCTGTCTGAAGAATTTGAAATCATATTAATTAGAAGATACATATATAGGACTGATTCTTATCAATTTACAGTCCCTTGAGCACTGCCCGATTATTAAGATGTGTAGCTATAAATGAGAATGAAGCCCACACTTACCTAAGAATTTGTCTTGTAAAGCAGAAAAACTCATGCTACATAATTTACATAGGATAAATGTGTATTTCACACATTCAAAGACACATAAAAGAGAAAGGTACAAGTAAACATTTCCTCTCCTGGTATTTGCAATAAAGTCTTCTCAGTGAGTCCTTCTAGTTCAGAGATTTTGATCACATCTAAAATGTACTTAGAGGCTTAAACCTCTTCAAAAACAGCAAGGAGAATGAGAAATTAATCTAAATGCTGACTTCTTTAACAAGAGTCCTGTAAGAATTCACAAGATACCCTGACTATTTGCTGAAGTAATACAGCTATTCATTGTCTACCCAAAAAGGAGAGCAAAGAGCATGATATAGCTTAACATTCAAAAAACGCAGTTACCTGTAACTTTAGTTATGTGACAATAGTGAAACAAATAATGAAACAAAAATAGCTACTTTTAAAGTTTTTAGTTTTTAAAATATATGAGAGAATACCTCATGTATAGTTTTTGCACTTATACAGCTGTCATTCTTACAACGAACAAAAAATAAGCATAGTCCTACGAATTTGTCTGGTGTATTGTCCACATACAATTGCATCATTTTACTTCCTTTTACAACTCCTGGAATTGTCCGACCACATTCTGAAAAGAATTTCATAGGTGTCACTGTTTTTAAAAGTAAGGGTATTATAAAATGCTTAAGATCAATATAATGAAATAAAATTCAACATAGAAATCATTTATTTTCTTCTTTTGTGTGTAAGAGAACCAAAACCAGCAGAATTCGTGGCTGTAATTAACCACACAATTAAAAATCTACACCAAACATATAACATATGTCTTACAAAGCAATTTTGGCGCATTGTACTGCACTGAAAAGGGAATTTGCTCAGGCCTATCATTCTGGGTTAATTTGCTGGTGACTGAGGTACTTTTTTTATTTGCATTCACCCTATCAAACAAGATGTCATGCTTAAGTGAGAAAATAGAGAATATGAGATACCCTCAGGTCCTCTGTGGATATAATCCTATGCAATTTGATCATTTCATGTAAATAGGTAAGGGAACAGCATGTTCAGTGCTTAGAGAATCATTAGGGATTTTAGACATTAAATTCTAATTCTCTATCAAGCATGTGAAAACTAAAAAATTTCAAATATTTATAATAAATGAAAATTCAGACAGGTTTTATGAAGGTACTTTCTAATGAACAGGGGGCATAACTCCTGTAAGAAAAAGTTGCAACCAATTTAAGATTTCAGAAGAACTTATCTTTTTATGGCCTTCCTTTCAAGAATGGCTAAAATTGACTGAAATTTTTCTAAACAATTTGACTTGAAGCAAGCATTTAAAATATGAATTTTCAGTCCTTATAGCAAAAGACTGCAAAATTATGAACAAGTAAAACCAGATTTTATTCTGGGAAACATTAAACAAAATTAAGAACAGAAGGCACTATTACATCTGCCTGTATTAATATTGCTAAAAATTTACCTATTCCTGGTGCTTCTCCTTCTTGATAGAAAACTTTCAATGTTTTACTTCCTCCCTTGGCAAAAAAAGAATCAAAGGCTTCCAACTGTTAAATCAAAAAGTGAATACTTATTACTCAAAATGTTTTTATGTGCCTTTAAGACATGCAAAAATAATTTGACCATGCCACTGTTTAAAGTTTTGGTGGCACGTAATGTTTATCCTCAAATATTGTGAGAAGTTACAAAACAACAGAATAGACATTTCAAATATTGCCTTCAAGTACTGAACCTGCACACACAGGAGGCCTAGCTCCTGATAACTGTATATCAAATATTTATGGTCTTGTCCAATAATGCAGAGACACTGGAGGATATTCTGTCACTCACAGAAATCTGTAAGTCTAAAGTATCAGCTGGAAGTAACTAGTCATAAGGGACTTAGAAACATACAGAGCAGATTTGCATGACTTGACATACCCTGTTATTGCTACTCTACCCCTAAACGTAAAAGATTAATTTGTAAAAGAGGAGTAACATGACACATGAGGATTTTATTCTGGAGACATGAATTGGCCACATTGGCTCCAAAACCTTTTCATGACAACAAAGATTTTGCTGACTTCTGGAAGGACAATGACATCACATCTGAGGGAGATCATGCTGCCCCATAATTAGCTTGCTGTACCTGTCCATAAACTGTCCACCCTAAAACACTATGGGTCTTTAGGTGGCCATTTTGATTTTGTCATGTTATACAAGGTGCTTTGGATAGTAAGGATACAAAGCTTTGAAACAAACACTGTTTCTGTATGGGTTATCATTCTGAAGAACTTGCCTGAAATTATAGCTAGGGTTTCCAAAATCTGAATTTTCAAACTGCTGTAGGCAATTTGTGTGTCCTGGTAAAACCAGGATATGTGATTTAGCAGGAAGCAAACAAAGCTCTGAAAAGCACTGAAAGAAGGTTTGGAGGAGATCAGAAGTTACTGATCTGGTCAAAATCCAGCTTCTTTCACAGTCTCTGTAGTTATCTGCAAGGATGACTAACTCAACAAGATGTGACTGGGCACTCAAAATGTCCACCTGAAGGGTTCAACCTTGGTAGTGAGACCTCCTGTTTCCTCCCCGTCAAAAAAAGTCAAAAATTTAGCTAGCAAGTATGCCTGGAGATGCATCACCTGCTCAAGCACAAAGCATACACCTCTAGATGTGGTATATTTCTTATGAGCACGATTTTTTTTCCCCAAGTAAACAAATATAAAATCTGAATCAGAACAGTGATAGGAAAATGAGTGACATCCAGGTGCACAGAATTTAAACCTACTCTTTTGAGAAAACAACATTGTGCAAAAATAAAAGAAGTAAAAGCAAGACAGCTCTAGAAATGCATGCTGCACTTTCACTTTGGTTAATAGGCACTAGTGAATAACAGGGTTAAAACTGAGAAAAATACAGAAAGAATCCCCCCCAAAATAGTGAAAGAAAAGAAAAATTGGTAAAGTACTGAAAGTGCAATGACAAAAATCAGAAAAAGATTCACTACTACAAAAAGCACTCCAACTTGAGAGGAAGAGAAAAGCAAACGGTAACTTTTGGGCTTGTATGATTTTACGCAGGAGGTAAGACACGAGCTGTCCCTGTGGCTACTGCTTCTGCAAATAGCTTCTGGTTCAAGTCCATGTACAAACACTCACTACGTGAATACATATACAGGCTTTAAAGGGTAAAACTTAACTCACGGACGTCAAAGACATGATACGTATTTGGGAATTTACTAACTGACTATTTGTTAAAGGTCAATGTCGACACAGCCCCAGCAGCCTAAACTGTTTATGAATAAACTAAAACTAGAAACTGGAAAATTTCCAACCATAAAAAGTTTTCAGGTGGTCCTGGTGACAGAAAAAAAAAAATCCACCAAACCAAACCAAACCTAAAAAAAAAAGCCTTAAGAACCCAAAGGTTCTCAAGTGTCTGAATTAATCAATCAAACTCAGTGTAGAACAGCAGTTTTACATGAAGTCAGGACAATCTAAAACTATATACCATTTAGCAACTGTAAAAAAAGGATATGTTAGTTGATTGACGACACTTAAAGCGCCTCTATGTTGTGTAAGCATAAGAAAAACAGGACTGTTTAAGCACATTTTATGATATATAAATATCAGTAAACAAACAATAAACAACAAATTTGGATTGGGACTAAATTTGGCTTGTAAGTGAACAGCTGAAGTTCTAACAATTGATTTGTTTGATCAAAGGAGACACTATCTGGCTGAGTTTTGAATGCTAAGTGAAATCTCTCTAAGACAAAAATAACATCATGCAATCAGAGAAGGTAAGGGTCATATCTTTTCACATACAGCCATACTGAGTCTTGATACTCTACTAAAGAACAGTTTAGCTGGTTGCTCCTGTTTGTTCAAGCACCTTGAAACACTATGAAAGACACAATACTAAACACACACAAAGAATGACTAAGCTTTCAGAAGTTCCACAGGTTTGGGATCTACTCGCTCTACAAACTCACTCCCATCTTTTAAACATTCAAAAATAAACAAAGCACTCAAAACTGGAAATTATTTAATGGGTCTTTCCAAATGTAATTACATTAATTAAATGGTGCAGGATTAATCTTCCCTCTTAATACTAAGTAACACTCTTAACTTTCAAAATGTTCCTATGAAGTTACACATATTTTTACAGAATCTTTGGCATTTCAATGAGGAGTTGCTTAACAAATAAAAACTATCATCTTTAGAATATAATAATGTCAGGCTGAGATGGATCAAACTTGTTGGAACTGGTGGATGTGACATGAATCCCTTGGGTCAAAATAACAGCAGTAATTACATTTCCCTTGAGGTAACAAAGATGAAAAAGCCACAATCAAAAACCCTGGGAACAGTTTCCTGGCAGATTTGCAAATAAGCTGAATGATTTAGTCAGGTATCATTTTAGATGAGTTGTGTGCCTTATTAATCAAATTTTCTGGCAGAAACAATCTAAATGATGGATAACACTTCATATCAAAGGGGCAAGCTGCTACATATTTTGACTAAAAATTGAAATCAACAAACATACAGAACAGACTCACCGAAGGGGCATCCAAAATCATTTCTTCCACAGTTGTTAAGTCTAAACCTAGCCTGACACTGAGAACTTCAAATATGTATTTATATGAAGCATCAACTTTTGTTCTTCGATATTCTCTTGCTTCTTTGTATCGAGCCTAAAACATTAAACATGTCTTTCAAACTAAAAATACACAAAGTGATCACAACAATGACCTGCTACTTAACTTGTAAATGATGCTGAAATCTACTGTTTTGTATTATAAGACTATATAACTGCCCTACTCTTTAAAAATATCTGAATTTTCAGAGGCTAATGGGAGAACAAATTATTAAGAATTATTATAAAATGTAAAGTCAACTCTGAGGATATGTCAAGGAAAAGCAAACATTAAATATACTACAGCTAGATTTTAAGATATTTGTGTGCCATATTAACTGGTTTTATTTTTCACAATCAATATTTCTATTTATTATATTAATAGAGAAAGGTCACAACATCAATTTAAAACTAAAGTATCTAGAGTGGGTAAATATTTGCAGGGACTAAGCTGGGTACAGCTTTGCTTCAGTGTAAATTATTCAGTTAATGTCTCCTGCTTCCTTCCTCTATTACTTTAAAATAAAATCTTAAAATACTGCAAACATTAAAAACAAAGACTCACTCACTTTTTACCAGGTATAATTTAATAAAAGAAATGAATATAAACAAAAAGGAAAGAAAAAGAAGAAAGAAAGAAAAAGAAGAAAGAAACAATTAATATAAATTGAATTTAATCATCTGAGAAAAGAACTAGAAATCTATTTCAAGACCTAAGGTTGAATACTAAACCTGTTTTTCTTTTAAAGCTTCTTGCAAGGACAGAACTCCACTAGTGCTCCGGCAAAACCTAGACAACCTTCGGCTTGCAACAGAAAAAGACTCTTGGGAAGAGGAAAAGCTTGCTATTTGTCGAGTATGGCGAATAGATCTGGCTACAGCATCTTCTGGTGTAACAGGAGCAGGCACGGAACTCTCTGCAGTGAGATTAGGCCCAGCACTATTTGTGGCAGCAAGACTGGGCCCAGCATCTTCTCCAGCATTTGAACTTTCTTTATTATTTTTTCGTACCCCCTCCATTCTGAAATTTGCAAAAAAAAAAAATTGTGTTTATAACAATCCAGATTTTTCAAGTCCACCTTTTCATGAAGGCCAGAAGGAAGAGCAAGGTAGGGAATAAAAACACAAAAAATGAGACTTTCTCAAAACTGACTTCCCAGGTATATAAATTTAATAGTCATATCAAGTCCTCTTCAAGTTCTTAAGATAATAGACATTTATATACATTTTATGATATACAAATGTCAAGCTGAAGATGACTACAGAAAGATTTTTTTAAAATAATTTACCACACATTTATATTTTGTGAACATCTTTCTATACAATAAATAAATTTTTTAAAATATTAATACTTTCACTGAATATCTGATTACTGAGAAATAGAAATGGTTTAGAATAGAAATGATTTGTTTAAATTTTAGTTTGCAAAATACACACACATATTCAGCAACTGAGGTTACAAAAAGCCTTGCATACACTTCCATACCAGGTCTTAAATCATTGCTCACATAAGCACTTACACGTGACTTTATACAAATGCCCTGCCATGCATAATATTCTTAACGTGTGTTTCCAGAAGTAATGCAAGATGGAGGGTGTTGGGTAGCATTTTTTCAGTGGAAAAAATTTAACTTAGCATCAGACATCTTCAGCATAATGAAACAGGGTCAGACTTTCTCTTAATTCTGTGCCTGAACCCTGGAACACTGCAGTTCATAGGGAACGGACGCCATTCTTCAACAGGAGAAAGGAATTTCTCAGTCCATCTCCTGGCGGCCAAGGACTAGCAGCTTAATCGTCCTAGATGAGGATTTCTAAAATGGCCCAAACCAAAGTGTATTCATGGCTGACTGCTAAGCAGTAGGCTGTTAGGCAAAGGTGGTGCCTTCCATTTTCTTTCCCTTTCTACTCCACTAGCACATAAGCCTAGGAAAGGTTTGGTTTGTGAATCCCAAGCCCATAATCCAGGGCTACAAAGAAGCATCTAAATCCTCTCTCTCCATGTTTTCCTATTATGGGGCATACTCATCCACTTGCATTTGCTGGCTGCCATCAATCCCATTTGGTAGATCTTAACACTCATAAATATATATAGAAAATTAAGTGTTCTATTCAGTGTGCTCAAATCTACACATGGATTGAGCAACTAGTTTTAAGGCACTGTAATAATCAATAGAGCTATACCTAAAGTCCTTACCTTGTGTCTAATTTTTCCTCTAAAAGTAGCTTGTTCAGTTTCACAGGGATGTTATAATGGAGAAATATTTTATAAAACAAATGTTAAGATACACCATTAAGGTCATACCCAGAATAACAGATAAAAACAAAAGCATGGAAATTGCTATTCTACTCAGAGTACTATTACCATAAGGATTAAAATAGCTATCAAGAATTACCTAGTAGTTCTTGTGAGGCCTTAGAGCAGCCAACCACAGGTGTAACTGTGTTATATACCCTCTTAGACACTATTGCCTTATTCAGGAAATAGAAAATCAGAAGCGAGGCTGACATGAAAAACAACACCCGGTGCTACATTACCAGCTCCTTAGTTTTGCCCATGATGAGCAAAGTGGCCACTGTTCTATGGACTTTGGCATGCAATCGCCTGTTACAGAAAATGTTCATCTCTTTCTTGAGGTAAAAATACTAAGAAAAAACAACTTAGGAAAGTCATGGGAAAAAAAGGAAAATGTAAAATCTAATTTAATTAATTCCTTTCTTTTCCTTCATGTTTATCTGACTGGGCTGGTCATCTGTAAGGTTCACAGTGGTACTTTCCTCCTCGACACTCAGGTGGAATAGGTTGGATGTTAATTTCCTTGCCTTTTAACTGGTCCTCTTGAAGTTGGACAGTGAAGTTGGTACCTTCCCCTAAAGCTCAAGATGAGAGAAGTGGGGTTCTCACAGCTCTCTTCAGAAACAAAGACTACATTGTATATTGGCATCCTCCCTGACTCTCCAAACATCTGTCTGGTGGCTCAGCTGAGATTTTCACACTTCAAAACCCAGCATGAACTCCAGCTGGCTACCTATCCTAGTTGTAACAGCTGATGTGCTTTTATATTAAAGCTTCCTTTCCTGCCATTCCAGGGTGCTCTAAGCCTTGTCTAGAGGACCTGTTTATGCAAAAAAAGTGAGTCTGGTTTCCAGCACAGGTCTTAGAAGGTAGGAGGAGAATGAGGTGAAGGATGGAAGTGGAGGATTCCCAAGTGTAAAGCATAAGGAATACCGACTTCTGGCTCTCTTCTGAAAAGCTGAGGTGCCTTAACCAGCACTTCGACTTTGTCAGAGAGATGCAGGCAAAGAGCCGCACCGACCTGGCTGGAGCTACGCCTCACAACGCTGGGCGAGGGGAGCAGCCCCCCCCGGGCAGCACAAGCGCCGGCCGTTGCCCCCTCAGAAGGGAGACCAAGCGCTGCCAGCGTCTGCCGCGAGGAGATTCCTCCACGCCAGCCCTCCTGCGGCCAGGCGTTCTGCCTCGGTGCTGGGGCTGTATAGCGCGGCGGAGGGAGACGGCAAGTGGTGGTTCCGTTCGCCGTTGAGAGGCGCCCGTAACGGCTGCGGCGCGCGTGGGGCTTGACCGCGTCCCGTCCCCGCGCCCGCCGGGGAGCTGCACGCGCTGGGGCCGCCGCCTCCTTCCCGCTGCGGCCCCGCGCAGGCTCGGCCAAAATTCGACTCCTAGCAGCTGAAGCGTAATTCTGTGGTAAAGACCGTGTTAGGCAGCGCAGAGCTCTGCGCAGCAGCGCACCGTAAATTCCTTTGCTCAGGGGTTGGTTTGAAATGTACCTATGGAAGTTACTTCAGCAGCGCAGTGAGAATGCTGCACTGCTAAAGTGCTTTTCTCTCAATTATCAGAAGTGTATTTTTTTCCAGAGTATTCAATCCTGTTTTTCATGTCGAGTTTTTGAAAGAAAGATTATTATTCTCTTTTAGGCCTGAAATAATTGTTTATACTAAAACGTCACTGCCTAACTCCAAAGGGCGTCAAATTTGAACTCTCCCCCAGCGCCTGCAGGCAGAGGCAGAAACCCACACCTCTCGACACCAAACCGAGCGCACCCCGCGCACGTTTGCGAACAGGGCTGAAAGCGCCAGGCCAGGTTTCCAAACCACCCTAACATGCCGCCAGTCGGACGGATTTACAAAAAAAGCACCGTTCCGCTGGAGCTGGATACCTAAGCCTGCCTGAGGCATTTGTACGGTACCCTCTGCCTGCGAGCGGCAGCTGGAAGGACGCATCGTCACATCAACGCGGAGGATCCATGGTTTCCTTCCACGCCTCAGCTAGCGGACTCCACAATCAGAGGGCTCCTTCCCGCTAACGCTTAAAGGAACGAACAGGCAGCACCGCACCTGATCGGACGCCCTCTCAGCACCCCTCGGGCGTCCCCGCCAAGCAGCGGCTCGGGGCCAGGGACGCCCCCCAGGGCGGAGCGGAGCGGGGCGGGGCGGAGCGGAGCACCGCCTTCCCGCGGGCGTCACCACCTTCCTCCTCCTTCTCCTCTTCCTCCTCCTTTCCTGATATGGCGGCCCCGGCAGAGCTCAGCGGCCTCAGCGATGAGGCAGCCTACAGCGCCTGCTCAGAGCCGGATGCCAGCACGAAGGTGGGGTGGATGGGGGTGACGAGGGACGCCCCGGGGCTGCGGCAGCGCTGGTGCCTCCCCTGCTCTTTGCTGGGCGGACGTGCGGTGGATGGGAGGCGGCATGGGGCCAGGAAGGGTCCTGGCGTGGGGGAGCGAGAGGGGTGGCTGGGCGTTGCTCGGCAGGCATCTGTCCAGACGCTCGGGGTGCGCCGCCCCGCCTTGTGTGGGGAGACCGTCCCGGCGTCGGCCAGCCCGGCTCGGTTTCACGTTTCGTGGTGGTGCAGGGCGGATCCCCTGGGGCGGTCGTTGCGAGCCCCGGTCTGTCCCGTCCCGTCCCGTCCCGTCCCGTGTCCAGGCCTGCCATGGCGCACGCAGCGGCGTCGGCGGCTGTGCTGGTGCGCTGAGCGTCGCTCAGGCTGGAGCTGAGGAGAGCCAGCGCCTGCTCTGCGCTCGGCCGCGGGGTAGTCGGGTGCTCCGGGGGCTTTTCAGCCAACACGTGCCAGGGTTGCAAACAAAATCCCCCAAAACACCCCAAACATTTTTATTTTTTATTAGAAGAACCTTGTAATTGCATTTCAGTTTTTCTACATCTGTCTTTTTTTTTTTTTTTAAATACATCTGTCAAGGCTATCCTACCATTCACTTGTTCATTAGCCCTTGCTATATAGTTACCCTGTGGCTTGAGGAAAATACCCTTACAGAATTGCAGGCCGGTTTTGCTGCCAAGATATCATCAAGCTTGACAGAAATTCAACACCTGTGCAATGAAATAATAAACCTAATGAGTTTAGCTTTATTTAAATTTTGTGTCTGCAGTGAGGCCCAATATCAAATATTCACATGCCTAGTGTGCTTGCATGCAAAGTGGTTCACGTGCAGTACAGCTCCATAAAAGAATAATAAAGATAAAAGTGATACCCTTTTTTTGATAGCACTGATAATATATATTGAGTGATACCAGTGGTGTTACTGTTTTATTGTTTTAAACATTATGTTACAAAGGCATATTTATGTAACACAAATCTGTATGTGTAGGATCAGGACAAAAGGTTTTATTTACACTTAATGTAGTACTCTATTTGTTACTTCTAAACCTGCTAGTTTTAGATTCATTATTAACTGGCATCTTTGTTAATACCCATAATTAAATTCTGGTTGATGTATAAATAATAAACCTTTTTCCTCCAGGATTTTTTGTTGCAGCAGACAATGTTAAGAGTAAAGGATCCTAAGAAGTCACTGGATTTTTATACAAGAGTTCTTGGAATGACGTGAGTAGACGTTGTATGCCACAATAAGTTTGTTTTTTCCTACTATTCTTCTGAAAAGTTTTTGTTATTTTGATGTAATTATACTAATTGGTCTAACTACTTAAACAATGCTGGCCCATCAGCTGATGCCCAGCTGGACAGTCTGGCAACCTCTGAGAACTCCCACAGCGCAGTTAATGCCTAAGCTGCAAATGAACTAATATCGGCCTGTACTAGAAATTTCTTTTTTTCTTAAATAGGTCATTAATTATCAGTGTACAACTTGCTTACTTCTTCCTCACTGAGCCTGCAGCTAACTGGTAATTTTTATGATGGTGCTTATAATCAGGAGTCATTGCTATAAATCCAGAAAATTAAGTTTTCTACTAGTTCTCAGAGGTGGCTTATGACCACCTCTGGTCATAGGAGACCCAGGCAATGGAAGCTGGAGACAAGGTCCAAACTCAGTCTTTTGGAGAAGGCTGTTGGGAGGCAGATGCCCTGCAGTAGCCTAACGTGTTTATGCTAAGGCTCAGTGCACATTCTTGACATTTGAAATGAGTTATTTAAAAAAAAAAAAAAATTCTAGCATCTTTTTAAATATCTTGAAATGAGTCCAGACTAAAGTAAAATAAACTACTTCCACTTTAGTGAAGAAGTGGGTGTGAGAAAATAAAAATTAAATACCTAGTAAGCTGAAAAGGAAATTAGATTTGGTTTGCATGCCTACTTGTTCTGGTTAAAAGTCCTACATAAAAATAGTTTGGAGTATGCCACACCATCTCTAGAAATTAGGTGAAAATAGAGATGTATCAGATATTTCTCAGGAAAGTGGGTGACTTCTTGCATCTAGTAAAGGGATAAATTTTTCTCAACTCAAGTATTTTTTAGTTTATTAAATTGTCACATTTGAAATTGATTTTATCATTATACCTAGTTATTGAAATTGTAAAAATATTTCATCTAAAGGTATGTTTGTTTTTTAATCTTGCTGTGTTCTTAAACTTTGTCTGGTGCCAGTGAGCTCCCCAGAACGAGTAAGTTTCAAAGTAAATCTTTTTATTCCTTAATATATTATTTTAAAGTGGATAAACATAAAGATCTTGAGGAAATATGGACAAGTAACAGAGTGGCAACCTCAAGACTTGAGCCTTTGTACTGGCTTTGCTATTCAGTTACTGATAGTTTGGCTTTTAAGCATCTGATTCTTCTCATTTTTGTAGGTTTGTAATGTGTTCTGGAATGTTTCTATGTGATAGTTCAAATGTAGCTATTTTAAGATGTGGATTACAGTCAGAAAGGCAAAAAATCACAGCAATAATTCTTCCATGGGGGAAGCATCTTGGTTTATTTGCAAGCTACCTGATGACCTTTTTAAGTTACTATTTCAAAACAATTGTTGCCATTTAGACTGCTTCAAAAATTCGACTTTCCTACTATGAAGTTCTCGCTCTATTTCCTGGCGTATGAAGATAAAAATGATATCCCGAAAGATAAAACTGAGAGAACAGCTTGGACCTTCTCTAGAAAAGCTACACTTGAACTGACACAGTAAGTATTAATATAATGAGAGATGACATTTAGCTAACAGTGATTAAACAGAAGTGGATGAGTGTAAATCCTGTTGGATTGAATAAAAAAATGTAATCATTACTGTGGAAACATCTTCACTTCACACTGTCATACAGCCTTAAAATATGGCTGAGATCTTTGATACTTGGCAAGCTTAATCTTTCTCATTCCAGAGCTCTTTCAAACTGCTGGGTGAACAGTGGAACATAAACACGAAATAATGCTTGCTGTATTTTGAGTATGCATGCCATCTGGGTAGGGAAGCCACAGAATTTAGCCACACAAAGAATGTGATTAGAACTTCCATTGGATCCCCAGAGCATCCTAATAATAGATAACTATTGCTTTTGGAATCTGATCAAAAGAGTTATTAAGTCAAAACATACACTCCCCGTAAACAGGAGGGTTTGGTTAATGCTACTAATCATTGTAATTGTGCAGAAAGAATCTCCCAAATACCCCACTGTCTTCCTTGGCTTCAGGACCTGCTACCCTCACTGTTTGTTCCCCAGTGATGGGTAGATAAACTGACTCATGCAGCGCAACTTTCTCTCTAATCTGAATGAGACAGGAGTGTCTCTGACTCATTCAAATGTAGAACCTGAATGTTAGTGAAGGGCTGTGAACATGGCTGGATTAGTCCTGAGATTGTCCCTAGGACCTGTGACTAGGGAAAATCTTGATAGTTTAATGAATGCAGCCAACAGCTGAAATTCTCTGGTTTCTTAGGATAAACAACTTACCCTCCTGAGGAAACACAACATTTAGGATTTGTTAATTTCGATGCTTTTCTTCAATATGTAATAATTACTTCTTACAGCAACTGGGGCACTGAAAATGATGAAAATCAGTCTTACCACAATGGCAATTCAGATCCCCGAGGATTTGGTAGGTCCTTAGTTTTGTGTTTGTAGTTTTTAAGCTTTGGTTTATTGTGATTATGGTTTTTTTTCTCTTATGTATTGGGGAAAAATGGAGTTTCAAATGTTTTTTAGAAAACATCTATATAAATTCTGTGCAAAGGTTATTGGGTAAGTATATACTGTAGGCTTTATTTTTATGAGAACTAACAGAAAATATTTTAAACTTGTATGGATGAAAAGACTTTTCTAGTAGGTTACTTCGAAGAAAACGTACTAGCACTAGGAAAGAAGGGAACTTGCATGTATGCTGTGAAAGATCGTGAAAATAGGTAAACAAATGTGTTTCAGAGTAATGAGCCACAGTTACACTTTTTATAAAGAATCTAATCCTTTGGCGAGCAAACACATGCTAATAGTAACTACTGAATGAAGAACAGTAATTGCTCTTGTGTATCAGATTATCATGGTGTTTAGACTGATTTACATTTGGATTTCTATTTTATAATCCACTGGTTACCCATTTTAAGCTAGAAGGAGAATTCTGTTTGTCCGTAGCACTGAGGATAGTATTTGTGTGGCTCAATTTGATATTTTGAGTGCTTGAAAGGTCACTGGCTTGTGAAATAAGTTTCATACTCAATCTAGCCACTTGACATTTAAAGCTTCTGAATTGATTCATAAGCTCAGGCCTTGCATAGTGCAAGTGTTAGTCTCTACAAATACAGCATTAGTGATAAACTCTTTGTACTGTTGAACTGAGGAAATGCAACAAAATCCTGTTACGTGGACATGCTTTGAGAAAGGAAATACAGATAAAAGAGTTTGATTGAAAATCTTATTTTTTTCCTACTCTAGATAATAATCTCATCTAAACAATATGAGGTATTTTAACTCTAAAGTTCCTATTTTAAAAGGCATTATCAAAAAGCTAACTTTCTGAAGGAGAATAACGTTAATACCCAAAATGCTCTTCTTTCTGGAAGCAATGTTTTTCTTGTATACAACCATATCTTACGTGAACTACAGCATGTGAACTTTTTCCTAGAACACCTAGCAATACTTACAGTGTACTTCACTCTTTTTACTTTGTTGCACAGGACACATTGGCATTGCTGTCCCTGATGTCAATAAAGCTTGTAAGAGGTTTGAAGAACTAGGAGTGAAATTTGTGAAGAAACCAGATGATGGTAAGTCTTGATCAGAAATGCAAGTCAATTTTTTTCCTTGTTTTTAATATATATTGCCTAGTAGATCTTCCTGGAAAGCTGGGTAATACGTTTCTAGTAGTTGTCACTGCTTAGAAGGTGCTAGAACCAGTTACCCCTGCACCCTCTTACAGTGGGCAAAACTGACAATAGATCCATCTCGGTAACAACAGTTAATCAGTCTAGCTATGTGCCTTACATATGTAGTCTGACCTTCACTAAAATTCACGTGCTCTGTTGATGCCATAGTTTACTGTGTATACTACTGCCTAGAGTTACTACAGAATTTACTTTAACATGGATCAAATTCCCACATTTCATATCTGTTTGGTTCGTATCATATGAAAATAAGATGACTCAGAAGACATAATTACTCCCACCCATTAAAACTGAGTAATTTTTGACTTTTCTGGCTATTTTTATTTAAAGCCACCTAACGCCACCTACTAGCTATTATCATTTTAACTGTTCTGTCAGCTTTGGTAGAAATAGCCTTATTAGTCTATATCATATTTGACTTGTATAACTCTTACTAAAAAATGCGTAACGTGTAGCTCAAATGTCTAGAGAGTACATAAACAAAGAATCTCTATGTCAAAATAGCCTAAAATGCAGAAATCAGTGGTGAGAAGTCTTGCATTTTTCAACTGGATTCTCCTTCATGAAGAGACCTCATGAGAGTTTTAGGACTGATGGGTTCCAAAACGGACATCTAGTACTTGGCAGCATGGACAAATCTGTGATACTACTACTTCCTTCTGGCTGTAAAAAACTAGACTGTTGCCCATACTAATGGTGGGGTTTTTTTTTAGTTTGAAAGTAACATTAGTACATGAAGCTTCAGTTTACACATATTGGAATTGATCTTCTAGATTCCTTGCTAGAGGAATAAGAACAACTAACTGAAAAGAGACTTAAGCCGTTTTCATCTTACTCACTGTGTTCTCAGCTGAAGCAAATATAAGAAGTGCAGCTGAAAACTTAACTTGAACACAGATGTCTTGATTTAAGAATTGAACTTAGTATTTCTAGCATTTTAGAGTTTCTGAGCCCTTCTTAATTTGTTCAGCACCTGGTGAACCTTGAGAGAGTTGAAGTGAGAGCTCCTGACTTTGATTCTGTATCACTGCACAGCTCTAAGTTTGTAGGAGGGGAGGGAAACTTAGACTGTAAATGGAATAAATCACAGGAAAGAACTCTTGAAGCAGTCAAGGGAGGGAGGGCAGAGAGCAAAGGCTGTTTTTTAACATGAAGAAATAAAATTGATGCAGCAAATGTCAAGGAGGAAGAGGAAGTTTTGAACTTCACATTCATTGTTTGTGGAGCAGGCTGAGAGACCTGTTATTTTTTTCCCCTATGTTACTGAAGCAAACATCCAGTATTCTCTCAGAAGTTTTTGTAACTAGAATATATTAAGAATTAGGTTGGTTCTGTTACAGTAAATAGCCTAATAGAGCAAATATAATTAAAAGTATTTGGTTAACACTTTAAGATAACATGTTAAGTTGTGCTATCCTGATCTACTGTTGAAGACAACTTTTGGGACCCTGTTTTAATGAGAAATACTTTTTTCCAGCAGTAAAATTTAAAACATTCCTGCCCTGCATTTCTCTGTTTTATGAAGTGATGCAAATGTGTACTGTAAACCACATCGCGGGGGAAAAACAAACAAAAACTAGTAATGTAAAACTTCAGTGTGGAGGCAGGAATGATGGGAGATGAACAGGGCAGAGGAACGCAGGATTTTACACTGGCAAAGCCAGATCAAGAAAATATGTCAGAACATCCTGGAGCACAAAAATATTTTTTCTGAATTTAGAGGATGAACACTTACAGGGGCATTTGCAGAAAACTTATTTCAATCAACAAAAGATAGAATTTCAAAGTGACTTTACACTACAGCTTTGTTGAGAGTAAGATTGAAAATTTAGCATACAAAGATCTAATGCTAATTAAAAACTAATCTGGATATTTTCAGAATTAGCTACCTAAATTTGAATTAATTCTCATGCAAAAGGAAAAAAAGGAAAAATACTTTCCAAAGTAGTCATATTTGACATTAAGAACTAGTCATGTAGTCTTAACTTTATCTTGTTTTTTTGGTTTTTTTTTTCTAATAGGTAAAATGAAAGGACTTGCATTTGTTCAGGATCCTGATGGCTACTGGATTGAAATTTTGAATCCTAACCACATGGTGACTCTCACTTAGTTCTAATGAAGTATATTATATAGTAGATGCACACTTTCAGTCCCCTGGAGGAAATCTGTTAACAGTGTTTGCGAAATTCTCACTTAATGGAGAGGAATCAGTCGTGTTCAGGGTCTCCTCTAAAACTATCCCCTGGGACCTCAATGTACTTGAATTCCGTTTTGTTGTCCTGTGATGCCACTGCAATTTGCTTCCAATTAGCAATACTCAACCATCTTTTGGAAGAGGGCTTACACAGATTCTCCTCTTGAACACCGATTACATTAATACTTCAATAAACACTCTCAAAAGATACGTGACCAGAAATTCACTGCATCTCACGCTGTTTAGATTTAAACTAACAACAACAACAAAATCCTGTGTTACTAACTACTGATGATTTTCAACAAGGAAGGGGAAAAAAAAAAACCAAAACAACTTCAGAATATTTTTTTTTATGAAGTCAAAAGATCCTGAAGGCTTCATGCCCTATCTTGTATACTAGAAAATAAAATGTCAGACTAACTTTGACTTTAGTAGTAGCATGTTTATGAAAGTCCTAATCTTACTTATAGTATGCCAAGCAAAACTCTTTAAGGAGCAGCCTTAAACAGCCTTGCCTGGAACAAGAAACTTTGTGGAGGCAATAAATTAGTCCAGCAGAAAGAATTCAGTTTCAGCTTCTGGCTGCTGATTGACAGCCAAGATAAGAGGTCTCATAGTTGCTAACTCACAGTGATCCTTCTTGTCTCTTCCAACACTTGCTCATAATTTTTGTTTCAATGAAAGTCTGGGGCTATATTTAACTTAAATGCTCTGTACGTTCTGCATTAGGAATTTAATGAAAAAGAGTATCTGAAACAACAGTTTCCTACTAGTAGATGTTTTGGTCTGCCCTCTCAAAACAAGTGACAGTTACTGAAATGATACCTGTAAATACCAGGAAAACATGTAACATTTATGTATGTTACACAAATTATTTGATTTTACGCTGTTCCACCTGTTATGAACAGTGTAAAACATGTCAAGTTTTGAAATCCTGTTGTTCCTTCCAACAAGGAAAAAATCCTCTGCCCTCTCTTACTGTGGTTCAAGTAGCAGTTAACTCCTACTAAGTCTTCAGTGATGTGACTATTGAATAGTGTAATGGCATTGCTATTCACTTCCAAATAAAACATTGGTGCAAACTACAACATAATTTTAAAGCAGTATGACCTGTTGCTTTGTTAATTGTTGAATCCTAGTTAACTGAAAGCCTATTTGTTTTGGTTCATGGATTCTTTTTTGAGAAGAAATCTGGTGATACAGAATATGAATTGGGAGCACAGTTCCGAAGAAGGTAACTGTGTGACTTGATTAGCAGGATGTTTTAGTAACTTAATGTGCGGAGTTAATATTAACTGTCAATAACTCCTTGGCTTATAAGTTAAAACAGAAATGTAGGAAGTACTGCATTTGATTTCTACTATGCTAACGTAGATGTTAATGACTTAAATGCTAAGTGTTACTGTCCTATATCCTTATCTGAAAAATCCTTAATTCTGTCTGCCTCATCTTAACAAGATAGCATATATAAACTCAGCATTTTTACAGAGCTCCACATGAAAAATCATTCATAAAACTTAATCCAAGATATTTTGTTTACTCTTGGAAATGAGTAGAATAGATTATATGCTTCATCGGAGCCTCAGGTGTTGGAAAAAGGAATGTGGAAACTATTGCTCTGCTTAATACCCCCTATGGATGTGCAAGCAATCATAAATTCATTGGAAGGTAGACATAGTTACACATAAGATAATCCTTTTTTCAGTCTTCTATTTGTTATATGAAGCAACCCTGATATTTTAAATTGTCATTTGTATTGTATGTTCTGGCTGGCCTCTACAGTATCTATAGATACTGTGCTTTAGGTGGTGCCTTATCAGTGTCATTCATATACAATAGTCTTTCCCTTCTTGAATATTGGCCAAGTTGCCTTTTTTCTGCAACAGTAAACACTGTTGGTTCATAGCTGCATTCTCTATTTCTGCCCTCCTGTACTTCCAGAACGAATACATACTCTGTCCGTCTTGTTCCTTGTGCGGTTGATTATTCTCCTGTATATTAGGTCATTTTGATAGGGACAATATAGTTACTCCTGTTTGGAGTGAGATCTCCTGAGTGAGCGAGCCGTCTTAATAGCTGTCACCACATGATCTTACAGTCGTCTTCCTCCCAGACGTGGGGCTTTTGACATTGCACCTCCTGCCCCAAGCAGGCTAATTCAGCTTAATAAAGTGGCAAAGATTTTCTTGAATGCTGGGTTAGTTTTATGCCAAGTTTATTAAGCAAAAATGAGGAGCCAGTTCAAGACTCTTTAGTTTCCTGAATGAGTAAATAAAGCTGTTCCTTTTAGCAGAAAGTTAGGTTGGCTCAACTGACTCATGAAACCTCACCCTACTTTAAAAAAAGGTACACAATATTGCAGAATACCTTACAGCAGCAATTAAGAGAACTCTTAATTTGAAGACTATTGTAGTGTAACTTTAGGATGGTATCTTCTGAAGTGAGTAGATTGAGAATAGTGCCAAGAAGGATGAGAGCTACAGCTGAGACAAAGCACTCAGTTGATTGCAGCTTACATAGGTTTTGATGGCTAAACTGTTTTTCATATACATCCCTTCTGCTGCTGGTGTTCTGAAATGGGAACTTAAAATGAAGTAAAACTCAACTGAAGCACAAGTGCTAACTGCAGTTCCTTACCATTCAGAATCTTGCATTAGATTGCGTGAGTAGAAAAATTATTTAGACTAATGGTAGTCTAAGTGAAGTTGTCTAAAACCAAGTTTTATTTCAGTCAATACAGATACATCATCTAGAGCTTTATGACCAAGGCACTGGCAAGGAAAATCTCAAAATTTTACAAGCATGGAACTTGTATGTTGATAAAATATGAACCACCAGTGTTTCACTCAGACTTGTTTCACTACACTTCAAAGTACAGGTGTGACTGGAAAACCTATTGACCCACTTGTATGGAATCCAGTAATTAAAACCGGGACAGTTCACAGATCAGATGAGTAAGTCAAAGGGTGTGCATAGGTAGTTCAGTGGATAACTGCACGAGGAGGAGCAGGCTATGTCAAAGGTTCTCTGGTTAGTACTCAAAGTTACTCTAAGCACGTTTGCTAATCTTGGAATGACCTTTGGTTTTTTTAAATTTTATGTGCTTGACAAAGCATAGACAACGTGAGAGATGATGAGGTAATAAAGAGGAAACTAGTAAAAAACCACTGGCATCTACAAACTAGTTACAGCAGTATCATGAAATGGGCAAGGTATGGTTGGGTTTTTTTTTTTTGTTTGGTTGTTGTTTTGTTTTTGTTTTTTTACAAAAAGGTTAACTGCTGCCTGCCATGCTGAGAACTAATTAAAACCAGTATTCTCAGTTATGAAATCCAAGAATAAGCTACTGAAGACAAACATTTAATGATTCTTTTAGCCTGCAAAAGATGTTAAAGATTTTAGATGTAAAAACTTTTTAAATTATTTGATGTTCTCACTGATTACAGATGCTATTTTTACTTTTTCCAAGGTAACACTTTAATTCCATGCTTTACTTAACAGAATAGCATGTAGTGCTTTGCCACTTGGAGGGCCTAAGTTCAGCTTAACGCAGTACAGTAGAAAGTAATCTAATGGTCCTGCAGAGACAGGCGCACATTCTCCTTACAGACAGGCAGAGGCTCTGATTACTCAGGAGAGCAGAATACACGCGGATTGGCGAGAGACTGGCAAGCACACCGTTACACTTAAACAAAGGAAACGTGTATTTTGAATGTAGCCGAGTACCAGCAGATGGGAACGACGGGGAAGGTTAAACACCAGTTGCTATTTTATAATGGCTGGGCGTTTAAACGTCCCTGTTGTCCCAACAAGTGCCCAGTTTCTGACAAGCGCTGGCACCTGCTGACAGCTTGGCTGCTGCCCGCAGGCAAAAGTCCCGCGCAGCCCTACCTGCGACACCGCTATCTTAACACTCGCGTAGAGAAGCCTCACCGCCGCGGCAGCGGCCGCCAGGCTCTCCCTGCTCACCGAGCACGGGGGGAGCGCCCGGGGCGGCTGGCCGCCCCCGCCCTGCCGCCGAGGTGGGCCGAGGCGCCGTGCCGAGGGGCAGCCCGGCCTTCCTCCAGCCGTTCCGCCGGCCCCGCGGCTCCCCTGAGCGAGGGCAGCGGGGGCGCGACCGCTGCGGACGCGCCCGCGGGCCTCCCCAGCCCTGCCGCGGGGGCTGAGACCCAAGCGCTCTTCGCCGGCCCGGCCCGGCGGGTGCCGCTCTACCTCCGGCCGCCTCCGCTCTGTGGCCGGAAGAGGAAACCAGGCGCCGCGGGAACGGAACTTCGGAGGCCGAAGCCAGCCCGCGCCGCCACCGGCACCTGCTCCCGCGCCGTTCCCGCGGGTGCTCGCCTACGTCAGCACGCAGGAGGACGGCTGCTGTTGCTAAGTGACGTCAGCGCGCTGGTTGACGTAGCGACGGCGGCTAGGCAGGGGGTGGAGGCCTTGTCGTCGGCGGGGCCGGTGAGTCCCGGGGGAGGGTTGCAGTCGGGCGCGGCGGCCGCCTCCCCCCCCCACCCCACGCGGAGCGGGTTCGTGACGACCGGGCGGCGGCTCCCGAGGCCTCCCCCGCGGTAGGCCCCGGTCCCTCGGCGGGCCGAGATGCTGCCGCCGGTGGCTGCCGCTGGTGGCTCCCGCCGGGCGCTCCCGCCGGGCGCGGACAGGTCGTCCCGGGAGCGGGCGGCGGCGGGGCGGGCGCGGGCCGAGGAAGCGCCGCCGCCGGGAGCGCGGGCCGCCCGCGGGAAGCAGCCGGCCTCATTAGGCGGTGAAGGGGTTTCACCTGAAGCGCCTTTTTGCGGAGGCGAGGGAGGGGGGCGGCCGAGCGGGTGGGGGTCGCCCCCCGGCGCCTCCAGACTTGGAAGGCGGCTCCTGGGAGGCGGCGGCCCTGGATTCCCCGGGCGCGACCTTGGGCGGATCGGCGGCTCTCGGCCGCCCTCTCCTCCGTGGGTGTGAGGCGCCTGCTTCACCTGCCTGCCCCTGCGCTTTGCAAGACCCTGTTGGGGCCTTTGTTTTTTGTTGGTGTGAGGTTTTTTTGTTTGTTTGTTTGTTTGTTTGTTTTTAACGTTGCTTCAATATTTTGACGCTTTGATAGTACACGATATTTTCACAGGTTCTTCTGGGGTCTTAGTACTTAACTACTCTTGCAAGTTACGCACTGCTGTGAGTCATTGAAATACTTTTGACTTAGAAGAAGCTGTCATATTATCAGACTTTAAAGAAAACAC
This sequence comes from Phoebastria nigripes, assembly GCA_035582835.1. Classification (NCBI taxonomy): domain Eukaryota; kingdom Metazoa; phylum Chordata; class Aves; order Procellariiformes; family Diomedeidae; genus Phoebastria; species Phoebastria nigripes. The sequence continues at coordinate 3,514,493 of JAYKAV010002921.1, read as the reverse complement.
TTGATGTTAACTTGTTACCAATCTGTCTGTAATCTTGCTTGCCCAGCAATGCTCTTTGCTCGCGCTATTTTTAAAGCACAGCACACAGACCCCTCCCAAAGCCCTGTCATGGGATCACTTAACTTTTTTCTGTGTTTTAAGATTTAATTTGAGCCTAGTCACAATGCAGGTATATTTGGCATGTCTTCTGTTACAAATCTGTAAATCAGGTGCTTGAAGTATACTGTTCTGTTGGGGTCTGTTCACTCATATTTATCTAAAAAAAAACCACAAAAATTTTCATAAATAGCTTTTGAATACATTTTGATAATACAATTTGATAACATACATTACTTGTAGGAACAAATATTTACGTATTACATGTTATTCTCCAAAACCAGGAGATCTTCTTTGTCAAATACATGTTTTCAATTTGCTGGATTAAGGTGTGGTTACTTTCCAGTTCATGAGAGTAGCTAAAAATACTTTTTCTTCCTTCTCCTCCCCTACTCTCTTAAACATATACTTTAAAGAAGATTAGAGTGTCTCTTGTGAGAGAATTCATAGATCAAGGTATCATCTGTTTAGCAAATTAAATACAGTTTATTTTTGCTGCTGGCAGGTATGATGGGAAGAATAACAATAATTTATACTTGTTGAGAGAGACTCATTATGTTGGTTATTTATTTAAACAAATAAAGCCTCTATATTTCTGTATTTCCTCACCCTACAGTTTTGTTTTGTTTTCCTGTTTGTGAAATTGAAAGCTTGCACAGGAGAAAGATCTGCAACTGCGTGAAGTATTGTAAAAAAACAACCACCAAAACTCAAACAAAACTCCCCAAACCTTTAGCTAGGCAAGAACACTTAGAGAACTTTGGATGTGTAGGGAATAAAACATGTGTGATACAGTTTGTATAGACCTGGTTTAATTAGGACACCCATGTGGGAGAACAGTGTTCTCGGAGACATTAATGCTGTAGCAAGAATGTCAGGATGAAATTTTTGTGGCTTATAGTGAATAAATGAATGGCAATATGTTACCATCTTTTTTGATGGTAAAAAAATGAATGATGAAAATTAAATGATAATGGCTTGAATAAAGAAATTCTAATGCCATGTTCTAACGTTATTAGAAGTTTTCCCATAGAAAGGAGGGATTTTTTTCATAATTTATTTCCACAAAGATTTTAACTGAGAAATATGCATCTCTCTCCCTTTTGCCATAGGCTACATGCCCCCTGTTTCTGATGGTATATATTTCATGCATTGTTTTAGGAAATGGTACAGTTGTTGCTGTGCAGCTGGATGTTGCTGAATAGCGTTTCTATGAGCTTGCTGTTCAATCTGTCTGTTGTTCAGAATGGCGAAGAACCCTAATTTTCAGGAAGTTGGTCATCTGCCTACAGGCTACGTCCACTGTAGATCTTCAGACAGCTTTACTGGTGAGTGGACCAATGTATTTTCTTGAGATTTTAACTTAAGGGTTTAGTTGTATGCCATTTTAACCAGGTTGTATCAAGTGCATTAATACCTATTTTATATGTGTGTTAATAAATAATCTGTACTTACTATATTGTTCTTTGTACCTGGTTAAACTTATTCCTGCTCTTTTGTCAGAGGAATACGTCTCTGCGCAGAACGTAAAACATTAGCACTACACACTTAAGTAATGGGAATGTGTTTGCAGATGAGCAGTGTATAACGTTCTATATGCTTTAAGTCAAAACACTTTTGCTACTAATTGTTGTTTAGAATGCTGTCATTGAATGGTGTGGTTATTTGCCATTAACCAGAGTTAACATCTGCTTTTCTTTTAATCCTTTCACAACAGAAGGGTTGGAGATGAGACTTAAAAGTTCTGTGAATTTAATTTACTTGATCTTTCATATTCTATCAGTTCGTACTGCACTGATGACTTTGTTATTATTGGATACTAAGTATTAGAACATATTTTTTTTTCCTTTTCTGTTACAGTTTTTACTCATAGTCAACTTTGTTATTGTTATTTAGAAGTAGAAAGGAGCTTCTGTAGTGAGGGTTCTGACAGAATCAAGGTATTTACTTGAGTTACACTCTGTGTATGTTGAAATATTTACTAAAAATTCCTGTTTCCTGAGGTGTTAGCTTATTGTACCAGAACTTATGAGAAAAAAATATTTTTGTATAAAAAGACGTGTATATCCATTAAAAAAACAAACCATATGGTTTGTAACAATGGTATGTTTGTACAGTAGCCTTGCTGCCACACCTACCATGTTCTGTGAGTCTATGGTAATAGAAATTGTAATTAAAATATTTTGCTGGAATTTACTTAAAGCATAGCAAAATGTTATGAAGTAATGAATTACAAAAAATTGAAATACTACTCAAATCCTTTCCAATCAACTGAGAACCAATTCCTATTTCTAGATATAATAGCAGTGTAAGAGAATTACATTTAAGAAAATTCCCTTTGTCTAATTCTGACAAAATCTGTATTACCTAGATAGGTACAAACTAGATGATGAAGGAATTAAGTGTTTCAAGGGTATGAAATGACTTGCTCAGTGTTTATAATCCAGACTTATTTCATAAAATTTTTAATTCTAGCTTTTTAGCTAGCTTTTTTTTTTTTCTTCTAATTCTAGTCTGTTTACTTGCATTTATTTCTAAAGTTTCAATAGGGTTATCAGTTATGTAAACATTTTTCACTCATTTTATATTAAAAAAAATTCCAAATTATTCTTGAACAATTTCTTAAAATTCCTTTTTCTGTGCCTGGTATAAAAACAATTCTTCCATGTTTCATTGAAACAGCACTGCCTTTCAGAGGACTCTTTAGTGATAGTCCAGGTGAGGGGGGGAAGTGACTTAGTACCAGTCTTTATTGCCGCTCTGGTTTGAGAGTTGGTTAGTAAAGATGTCATAGGGGTTTTGCTGTTGTTGCTGCATTTTCTAGATCACATTTTTGTATGCCATAACATGTTACAGATGACTTACTAAAAAGAAATAGAGCAAGCTGAAAGCTGTGGTGGTTTTGTTGTTGTTTTTCTAGCCATGACACATCCTGTGTAATATTGCATAGTGCCTTATGTAATAAGTACTAGGTCGCATTTTTCACATGCTCACTGTTGAAGATGGGCATCAAGAAGCGTGTCTTCCAGTGGGGTCTTGGACAGAAGTGATTTGCAGGCTTTCTGACTTAACAGATGCCTTTTGAAATTGTTGCAGTTTGAGACTGGCACCTCAAACTCACTGAGAAGACTGTTTTGTTTTGTTTATTTCTGTGGCATGAACAAAGCTGCAGCAGCTGACTCCTGAAGCAGTTAATTAGCTCTGAATACCTCCTGGAAATAGGTTATGGTGCTGGCAAGAGGCTTGTAAATGGCTTGGCCTTTTATTCTGAAGTTGGTTAAATGTTCTTCTTTGACTGCCAGGAAGAGTAAACACCTGTATTCTCTGAAAGGGGTGACGTTGTTTGATGACAGAAGATGCCAGAGGGATCTTCAGGAAGGGTTTTGCTAAGCTCCTGGCAGCATCCATCTTTTTTTATCATAAATAATACTTTGAGTTGCAGCTAGAAAAGTATATGTTTAGCTATACAGGGAAGTTGTGAGCTCATAGCAACTTGCCACAACTAAAGCAGTATATTACTTTTTACTTCCTCAAACAAGAAATGTGCAGATGACTTCAAGGGTTGACTGAATTCATACCATTAATTAATCCAGCCTGGGAAGATCTGAAGTCATGCGTTATTTGGTTCTATATTTTGAAGGCGGGACCGCTCTCACTGTGCTGCTTTATATGGAAAATCCACAATACAGACAAAACTTGCATTGGAAATGCATAGTATTAAACAAATAAATGAGTTTGAGTGCTTCTTCAATATACTAGTGTTACTCAGAGAAAGCATACAAGGCATGTATATAGTTTTCATAAAGTTGCCCGTTTCCAACACTTTGTGTCATTCAAGCATCTGAAAGGCTCCTCAGCCAGAGGCTTGTAGCCATCGTTGGAGTCCTGTATTCCCTGTGATCAGCATGTTCTTGTTTGAAACTGGCAATTTAGAATAGTACATTGTACCAGCAATTTGTAGAGCATTAAACATCGAAACAAATTTGTCTTGCAGCTTACACGCATGGATTTCTAAATTTCTACTTTAATCGCTTGCTGTAGCTCAGGGTCTTGATGTTCATAAGGACTGGCATCATCGGCTTATTAGCAAGTGTCCCCAGTTCAGACTTTGCCCTCTTCTATACACTGATTCTTGTTTAGAGAGAGGTTTATGTACCCTTGAGAGGGAAGTGTGCTTTTGATTTTATTTATGTATTTAACCTGAAACGGAAACAATTTTCCCTTGAACTTTTCACTCTATTGGCACATGACAACATCTACAGCTACTGGAAGGAAAATTAGTGTGCAGCTGATGGCATTCCCTTATCTTTACCACTTTTACAGTTTTATGCAGACAGTACCTGTTCTTATTTTTTAGAGATAAGAGTGGATGAAGGAAACAAACAAGTAGAATGCAGAAAAAATGGAATTAAAAATAGGTTTTTAAAACCAAAATGTGCCTGTACTTATACATGTATGAAGTATCATAAATGAACTTCCCTAATTAATCAAAATTAGAACTAGCAGAAGAGAGATAGTACAGAGTTGCTTGATAATGTGCATGTAACTCGCACGTAGTTGGATTGCCTGACTATTGTGAATGAAGTTCAAGAACAGCAATTATAGACTTGTAAGGTACAGAAGTCTTGAAGGAGTATTGGGGCTTGAGATTTGCAGCTGAGTAACAAATACATCCTTTTGTTTGCTCCTTTGGTGTAATAAAAGGTTTTATATTTTGAGGGCATTTCAATTTTACTGTTGTCTATAAACTCTCAAATAATTATGTTGTGATAAATACTATTGCTAGTATAAATAGATGCAACTGGACTGATGTGAGTTAAGTTAATCTTGCTTGTTACAAAGTAAATGTTACTGGCATAAAATGCATAAATCTGTTCAGTGCAGAGTTGTCTTAGCTAATCGTAAATTAACCAGTGAAAATGGAAGAAACAGCCTGTTACTATGAAAAACCATAAAAATTGATTTACTCTTGTGTCAGGATAGAAGAATGACTATACAGTATTCTGTGTTCCCATGGTTAGGCTGCCTCCAGTATCTCGGCCAGTATTGCTGGTTCCATGCTGTAATGGCTACACGGGCACACAGCTTCTAGTTCAAGTAGCAGAGACAGCCTGAGGAAAGCTGGGTTTTTGTTCCCATTTGTACTGTGACCTGTATTATCAATTTAGTGTGCTGTATTTTTCTCAAATCTTATTTTCTATTTCTATCACTTTTTGTAGTTTAAAGTTCTGTGGGACCGTGTTTCTACAGTATCTTGATTTTGGGTTAAGCATTTCCAGGTGTTACAGAAGTGCAAATAATACTTAACCCAATGTGCATGTGTTTTCTTTTCTTGTTGGGGTAGAAATGACTGGAAGCAGATGTGTATTTTCTCATAATACTTCTAAAATATAGCTTAAAAATGCATTCATGTAATGAATGTTTCACTTGAAAGATTAATGTGTTAGCTGTGTGCAGGGTATGGCCTCATCATTTTCCTGCTTCTTGTGGTACACCATCTTTCTTCAGCACTAAGTATGTGCCCATTTTGAAAAGTGGCTAGTCATTGGAGCACAGAAGGTGTCTCTGAAAATATAGATGGTTATTATCTGAAACAGCCAACCTCTTTTTATTTAAAAGTAAACCGAAGTGTAACAATAGAAGCTGATTTAAGACCTAAATTCTCCTGTGGATGCTTTTGCCACTGAGACTACAGAAAGCCTCTGTTGCTGAAATAAACCAAAACCAACAAAACTAAAACCTCTTGTGAATTAAGAGGTAACAAAATAATTCCGTAGAAGACATGACTAATGCATTAATCTATATTGTACATTAGTGGACAGTCTCCTACTTTTATGACTGAGAGGTATTAGGGGGTTTATTTTCTTACATATATGAGGGAACAAGAAGGCATCAAGAAAACTGAGTGGAAAGGGTAAGAAAATTGAATTGTACATTGTAAAGCTTTGCTCTTTGGCAGACTTTGTCTGTTATTTATTAAAAGTTATCCTGATTGTTTATTTTCTCCCAGTTCTGGAAAGTTGATTGGAATTCTGCAAAACCACTGATTTTAGTAGAGACTTGGGAGTTAAGACTATGCTTAATTGGTCAAATTATTTATTTCTTTATAACTTATGTGCATTTTAATTTAGGTAAAATTGCTTTCTAATGGTAACTTTTTAATTAAAATTGTTTAATTTTTAATTCCTTTTGTTGGAAGCTTTTTATTTTAAGTAAATGGATTGACAGAACAACAAGGTGATGGAATTCTCTGAAATATTTTCTGTCGGCTAGAATTGTTGATGCAAGCTGCATCGAGTCCCGTTGTAAATGAACTTCAGTAGAAAACCTCTTTGTTTCATTTTTCTTGTAACATGTGGTAACTTACACTAGTCGCTTTTTTCGTAATCGCACTTGATCTTTGCCATTTTTTAATATTTGTGCCCTTTATAATACTGGGCTGTTTTCTTTTTCCCTTTAGGCTACCAATATCACCACCCCTCCAAGATGAGTAACAGCCATCCGCTTCGTCCTTACACAGCTGTGGGTGAGATCGACCACGTTCACATTCTGTCAGAGCATATTGGTGCTCTAATGAATGGGGAAGAATATAGTGACGTTACCTTTATTGTAGAAAAGAAACGTTTTCCGGCACACAGAGTGATCCTGGCTGCTAGGTGCCATTATTTCAGGTGAAGTATAGCTTTTTGTCAGGCTCACAGGAAATTTTCATGCAGATAAGATAAACATTGTTTCTCTATGAACTTTTCAGGGTGTAATCATCTGTCCATTGAGTGTGACCTTTTCTGTGTGAATGTTTCCCAGCACATCAAATCATTGTGTCCAAATATAAAAAGATAAATACCATGTCATGATGTTATTCTTTTGACCTTCATTAAATTGGATTTTGAAGGTAGTTTCACAAATTCAAGAGAAAGATAACTTCAGAACAGAAAAGTTCTGCTGTAAAATTGTTTTGATTTCTTAGAGTATGGATGGTGTGCTTCTATGGAATATACTCAATTAGAAAGTTTAATTTTGACGTGTTGGAATTGAGTATTTAAAGAAGCCTGGCTGATACAGCTTAGAATATATATTTTAAAACCACGAATAATACTAATCCAGCTTTTTAAAGAGCTGGGCATTTTTCACTCTAAATGTAATTAATAGAACTTCCTGATAATCTTCTTCCAGTTAGTTTTGTCAGAGGGATAAGCTAATAACTAAACTAAAGCGTGAATGCAAATTGTTTTCAAACTGCCTATCATATTTTAAAAAATAATTGTGAGTACTTTGATTTTTTTCAAGATTCAGGATTTCATCAGAGTTGCTGTGTGCTGCCTTTAGAGTATAAGGAACAGAGGATCAAGAATCCCGACATTTGCTAATCTGCCACTGCTGTTATAGTGGCGAACTATTTGTTTCACTTGCTTTCTGCAAATTTTTCATTTTTTTTTCTCACTGATAGCACTATATTAAAAAAAAAAAAAAGAAAAGTACGAGAATCACATCTCAATTTCTGCTTTGTGAGCTATTGTTCAAAGTGGAGATGGAGCAATTGTTGTGTAGGATAAAAACATGATGCATTAGAATATTATTCTTGTGCAGCTGCTTTCAGAGCAGAGCTGCACTTTAAATGCCAAGTATAAGGGTTTTTCTTTTGTTGATTCTTAAACCATATCTCCTTTGTATTCCCCTTGGTGTAAATAGTCATTTATTCCTTGCTCTTTCTACTTCTTGCCTGGTTTTTATCATGATATAAATTTCTCAAATTTTATCTTCCTTATAGAGCATTATTGTATGGCGGAATGAGAGAATCTCAGCCTGAAGCAGAAATTCCTCTTCAGGACACCACTGCAGAAGCATTTACCATGCTGTTGAAATATATTTACACTGGTCGTGCTACACTACGAGATGAGAAAGAGGAGGTTCTCCTAGACTTCCTAAGCCTAGCACATAAATATGGGTTCCCAGAACTGGAGGATTCCACGTCTGAGTATCTTTGCACAATACTTAATATTCAGAATGTCTGTATGACATTTGATGTTGCCAGTCTTTATTCCCTTCCCAAATTAACTTGTATGTGCTGTATGTTCATGGATAGAAATGCCCAAGAGGTGCTCTCCAGCGAAGGCTTCCTGTCGCTTTCTAAGGTATATCTTTTGTTTGCACTTTTTTCCCCAGGAATGTTAATTTTAATCTGTATACAACTTTATGATAAAATACTAATGGGGGCACCAAATACAAGTTTATATGTTAGGTATCATTTTATACTAGTGAAACTGTGACAGATGGAAACGTTCAAGCCAAGCTGAACTGAAAATCCTGGTGATCTGTTCTGAATTTTTAGGTGTTTAATTTTGACCAGTCAGTATAGCTAAATATAGTAAATCTGATGGAGTATTCTAAAAGGTGGGAGCAGGCAATCCAGTCTTGTCTTTTTTCACCTGTTCTTGGAATAATATAATTTGGCTTCTGAATGCTGCCCAGGGGATATAAAGTAAAGATTTGAAGATAGCAGAAGATACTCCATTCTATTAATTTCTTGATATAGGCTACCTCAGTGATGGGTGATTTTGTACTGTGTAGGCTAAAGCATTCTGGAGGTTGCTGTGATTTATATTGCTGATTGTCATCATATCCTGAAATTGCATAATATGGTGGTATTGTAGGGTGGTTTGGGTTTTTTGTGTGTTGGTTTTGTTGTTGTTGTTAGATGCATAAATATTTGTGCCTGAGTCAGGCTGTTCTATGACACTGAAATTTTCTACTTACTCTGGAGTGGTCTTTGAGCTGGACATAATAGTGATAAGAGTGTTTTCAAGTGGTGTTCACATGAAGCATCTTGAGCATCTTGAATGAGTGATGGTTTAATTATTTTTTCTAAAACGTTTTTAGTGGAAAAGCTGTTATGGGTCTATTCCTTGAATAAGTGCAAGACAGTCTGCTCCACTGACTGACTTACTAGTTGTGTAGGGGAAAAAAATGTTTTTTTCTCTCTACTGTACTCTGTCATGCGCAGTTTGTTAAATCTGAGCTCTGAGAGCATATTATCAATAAAGAAATTAGCAAACGTCTTCATCAGGAAGCGCATACTTTATGGCATCTTTGACGTAGCCAGTCCTGGTATATATGAGAGGTTTACCCTTTTCTTAGGCAAACTCGTAATTATTCTGCTAGCTAAGTGAAAATCAAAAAGCTGTTCAGTTCTTTTTGTTCTCATTTTGCAGTCAGTGGGTTTTCTGCATGAATAAGAGCCACTGAAGTTTTTACCTGCTGATTCTAAGTTGGTACCAAAAGAGAGAGGGAAGCGGGGGGGGGAATCCCAAGTAGTTAGAAATGGTTTAAAATAGTGATTCCAAGATGCACTTTATTTTTCTCATCAATGTTCTTATACCAGCCTAAGTTTAAAGGAATGCTTTGAACTATACTACCAAATCCCCAAATCACTTCTTATATTCCAAAGTAAATTTGAAGTAGTAACTGGAATTAAATTGATTTGAATATTCAATTCTGACTTATTTCTCCTAGTGGATTTGTAATATTACCTATTATTTACATGATGGATTCTATAATTCTTGCATAAGTAAGTAAAACAAGCTACAGTTTCAGGTAGTCACTCCTTTGGAGATTATTTTTAATAAGTACAAGTTAAAATATCCATTAATTTTAGCCTTATTTTAATTTCCTTTTTTTTATTTAAAACAAACAAAAAAAAAAGGTAATTTTATTTCTGTTTATTTGGGGATTTTTGTTTTGTTTTCCTTTTCCAGGCTGCTCTTCTAAGTATTGTACTGAGGGACTCATTTGCAGCTCCCGAGAAGGACATTTTCCAAGCTTTGATGAGTTGGTGTAAACATAACCCCAAGGAAAACCATGCTGAAATCATGCAAGCAGTACGTTTGCCACTAATGAGTCTAACAGAACTACTAAATGTTGTAAGACCTTCTGGATTGTTGTCACCTGATGCCATCCTAGATGCCATTAAGATTCGTTCTGAGAGTCGGGACATGGACCTCAACTACAGGGGCATGTTAAGTAAGCATCAGGTTTTTTGTTTGTTTGTTTTCTCATTTAGTGACTATAGTTGTCTGGAGGATATGGTTAATTTGTGCTTTGAGTTTTTAGCTATTATTATGTGTTTTAAAAGGCTTACATAATGAAATATCTTGTTATGTACTGTTCTTACCATTTCTATTCCTCAAATAATATTAGTCAACATATTTTCTTGCTTTGTTATCTCAGATATTGCTCAAACATGAATGTTGTAATAAGAGTGTATTTTCCTAGAGGAAGTGCCATTTTAGTAGGAAAACTTTTGCAAAAACATTAAAAATAAAAACGCATTGGCTGCTGGATATATGATATTTAAATAGTTTTATGCTGATGGTGGCTTGTTTTCTACTTCATGAAGATTTTAATCTTTTCTCCACTACTATTGATTTTTCTCTTACTCTTTACATGCTTGCCCAAATAGTATAAACAAGTCTTTTAAAATTATATTAGTGGAAGCCTAAAAAGTGAGAAGCCTTTTGTTTGACTTTTGTCTGTGCTCTCTGTTAATTCAACAAGAATATCTAACACTGAGCTTTAGAAAGATATTGTTAGTTTGCTATCTAATGTGTGATTTATAGAGAGTATTTGCCCCACAGCAAAGAATGAAGTTAAATGTTCTTTGAGAGCTTGCACTGTAGTCTGTCAGTCATGCATGATAAGCCCTGAAAATAACTTTCTCAGAACTGCATCTCCGCTTTGTTCTCTCTTAGAAGTTACAGATGTTAATATTTGAACATATGAGTTTAATATTAGGATATTGTACAAGTCTTATCATGCAAGACATTCTGTTGACAGTGCAGTAGATAAATTTGAAAAAGTTAAATGGTGTTTTCTGACTTCTTTTTCTGCATATTTATGTCTCAGTAATAATATGCTCCTAATCTCAAAATTTCTAGCTTTATCAAAATCACAGCTTTTTAGAGAATTGAATTCTGTGTTGTTTTAGTACTAGTTCAGGCTCCTGGGGCTTTTTCCTGTTTGGAAACATTGATGACCACTTGCAATTTCATAGTTGTGCATTTGATGTTTTTATGTAGTAGTACTACAATACAATTAAAATTTTACCACTTCAAACTCTGTTCTTTAAATGTTAAACTTAACATCCTGTTAAAATTCATACTTCTCTTGCCAACCTGCCTGAAGAGTTCAGGGGCAGCTTTTCATCATTTAGCTTTTGGATCATATTTTATAGGGTCTCTCCTCAAACAAGACTGTTAAAAATGTCTTTTTAACAGGCTGGTTCATCAATGTATTGTTTTGTAGTTGGAGTTAGGGATCATTATCCCCAGTTATCTTGATGGAAGATCTGTTCCTAGGATGTAACAGGTTTATTACTGTGAAATGGTGGCACAAAAAACTTGCTTTACCATGTTGGTTCAAAGCCCAAGTAGCCAAAATTTTCCCATTTCACTCAGGTTTGTTTGGCTTTGCAGAGTACTGGAAGCTTGTATAGCTATCAAAATAGCTTGTATAACTATACCACTGTATATACCACTCTGCAAATTCATGATGCATCCACATCTTGAACATTTTGTGTGATTTTTAGTTTCCTTCCACATCAAACAAAAAAAAAAAACAGTTGAAATTAGAACAAAAAAATGGGAAAGAAGGGGCAAAAAGTTATTAGAGGTGTGGTGAGAGGTTGATCACAAGGAGAGACTAAATAGACCAAAACTTTAAAACCCGGAGGAAAGTGATGATTGAATGAGGAAGGTGCAATAGAATTCTGTAAAATCATGAAGGGGACTGAGAATATAGATACTACATACTAGTAAACTATCACTACTTATTATTACCATAGAAGACCAAGGGGGCATCAAATGAAATGGAAGAAGCAAAATTTCTAAAATGCCTCTCTTTTTGTACTTTTGTTTTTCCTTGAGCATGTGTTTGTGGCCAAGAAAGGATACTGGCAATAAGTCTTTGTTCTGACCTAGTACAGTTGATGTTCAGAACATCTAATTTGCGGTATGAGAGTGTAAAAATTAAGCAATTATTTCTTTTTCTTCTTAGTACCAGGGGAAAATATTGCAACAATGAAGTATGGAGCGCAGGTTGTAAAAGGGGAGCTGAAGTCTGCTTTATTAGATGGGGATACTCAGAACTACGACTTGGATCATGGCTTCTCTCGACACCCAATCGATGATGACTGCCGTTCTGGAATTGAAATTAAACTGGGCCAGCCGTCGATAATCAATCACATACGAATACTCCTGTGGGACAGAGATAGTCGGTAGGTGCTAAGTTGACATAAAAAGGGAAGGTAATGCATTTTGTACTGGTGGTAATATATCAATGTGAAATATTAATTAAATATTTTATAGGAACAGCATGATACAGTGTTGGAGATGACAATGACAAGTTTTATTTGAAAAAAACCTGTTTTTTTAAATGCAGGTTTGATTGCTTACACACCAGACCATATTTTGTGATACTAAACTACCTCATAATATTTCAATGTATTTTTTGTGTCTTCATTAAATAGTTTCTATTACTAATGAAAGTTTACATAATTTAAATTGTTTTATTTTCTATTTGCCACTTAATTTTCAATGGCTTTTATTTCAGTTCAAAAAACAATATTCTAGTTCTTTTGCAGAAACCATATTTTTTACATATTTACATTCCAAACATTGAAGGAATGTTTGTTCAGATTTTTTTCAATATATCAAAATTGTTGAGAAATAACGTGCTTTGACAATAATTCAGAGATAGTAAGATTTATTTAGAATGTGAATTACCGACTAACTGCAGTTGTTATTAGAAGCCACTTCATGGTGAGACTGGTGAAGTATGAACTATCATGGATGCCTTAGCCAATTTATGCTCAGCTACTTCAGATTGTTATGGAATGCATGAAAGATCAAATTATGCATACGTGAACAACTGAATGACTGCTTAAGCGGGAAAATTGCAAAGTTCTTTTTATCTGACAAATTGAATATATTAATTTTATAAATTGCATGACAAAGATTTTACAATTTAGTAGACAGCTCATGCAGGTATTCATAAGCAATTTTCTATTAAAAACAATAAAACAAGCTACTTATACCTTTAACACATTACCTTTCTGATAAAAGATTAATTTTATATTACTTCCAGACTAACAGTTTAGAATTGCAGAACAGTTGCATTTTGTTTTCTTAACTAAGCTGTTTTATTTTAGAAAAGGGTGTACTAATGTTTTATTGATTTTTATTTTTATTTTTGTAAATTAAATTATTTTTAAAATATGAATTACAGTTATTAATCATTCAAAACTGCATGAATCTTTAGCTATTTAATTGTTTCAAGTAAGTTCTGATTCAGTTCAACTGAAATTTATGCTTCTCCTCTATTTCTTTTGGAAAGATTGAAAAGTAAAACTTTGAAGGTACAAGGAACTACTTCATACAGTATTATACTACTTGTCCCAGAAGATCAACCAAATTTAGAAACCAATTATCAACCAATTTTATAAAATTTGAAAAAGTATTAGAGACACGTTAATAATGAGGAGTCCTCTAGCGATTTTTAGAGAGCTTATAACTGGTAAAATGCCCCTCATCTGCAAGGCATAAATCGGCAGCTGCTGAAACTCAGGGAAAAACCCTTCTCCTTGGGACAACTTATTAAAAAGTATTGCTTGGTGTCCTATGCCCTTCCTCTGAAATTTGTAGACCAAACCATTGTTGGTGGCAGAATATCAGACAAGATGGACCTCTACTCTAGAGTTTTTTGTCTTCATAAAATCCTGAGGGTACAGTGGTTTAGGATCTAGTTTCTGTGTCATCCTGACTTTTTTTATTTTTCTGTGGAAAGTTTGCTATTGGACTTTCTTTTGCTTCTTATCAGGTATAGTACCTGAATTGTCAGGTTTTTTCCCCCCAGTAGCTCAACTGTCTAAGATAAATGGAAAAGGAAGCATTTGGAGTAGTTTGTCCGTTTGTGGGCTCCTCGGTATAAGATACTGACATACTGGAGTGAGTTCAGCAGGACACCAAGATGATGAGGACTTGAGCACATGATGTACAAGGAGATGCTGAGAGAACTTGATGTTTTAAGAGGAGAAGGCTTAGAAGGGGGAACTTACTGCTGTGTTCGCCTATTTAATGGAATAATATAGAGAATACAGGGCCAGACTCCTCTTACAGCTGTGTGCTGAGAGGGCAAAGAGCAGTGGACACAAGCAACAAGATAAATTCCTATTAAATATTAGGAAAAGAATTCATAATGGGGTAGTTGAGCTTGGGAAGAGCTTTCCCAGAGAGGTTATGGATATCAGTCCTTGGAGGTATGCAGAATTTTACTAGCCAAGACCTTAAGGAACTTGCTCTAAGATTGTCCTTGCTTTTTCTAGAGATCCTTTCCAACCTATATACTCTCTTAGTTTAAGAATTGCCAGTCACTTATCTGCACCATTCTCATGGGATACATGAATAATGTCTCCAAAAGAGATGTTTTAGCAGCTGTACAAGCACATGGTGGCTTCTTGTTGAACATCTTTTTAAACTACTCATTCATTTTAACTGTCTCTGTGAAGCTCTGGTCTACTGGATATCTTTATATAGATAATGTACATTCTTAGCAGAACCAAATACAAACTAACAGGTGTGTTTTGCACCTCTACTAAGAGGTGTTATTAACAGATGAATCTTAGATATAAAAGTGCTAAGGAGACTAGCTGTCCAAATTACCTCTGCAAAAAAGATGCTATACTTAAGAAAAATAAAAGGCATACTGTTGTGTATGATAATGGAACTGTATTTTTGAGATAATTTTTCTTTACTTGGTACCTTCAGATACCAAAAAAATAGCATGTTGTATATTGGTTACACATTTACAGTAGTCTAGCGATGGTGATGTGAGAATCCCTAAATTCTCACCACACAGGACAGGCAGTCAGTAATTTTGGGATCCAAACCACACAAACTCTAAAATGCTGGAGCCTAGTTCAGTCAAATATGCATGGGCTAGTAATAATAATGTTGCTAAAACACAGTGTATTTATATGGACTGTGAATATTACACATCTGGTTGGTGTGAATGTGAAAGCTGATTATGCAATTGACATCTTAAAGACTCTGCATTGCCTTTCTAAGTGCATAAATTGGTATTAACAGTGTTATCTAACATTTTAAGAATTTTTAAACAATATCACTTTAGACATCTACCCCTCTAAGTCCTCGGCGAAAAAATTGGAAATATTAACAAAGGCATTAATGTTTAACAAAAAATGTCTATGTAGAACTCTGGAAGAGCAACTCTTTTAGAAATCAGTGTAAAAAGATGGTAAGTGCTAACATGGTGCTGTTGAAATGCCTGTGAATGTTGCAGACTAGTACATTAAGAGAAAGAAAATATTCTGAAACATATATTTCACGATTTGCTGATTGTGGAGTGGAGTTTCTACTTCATTCTAAGTATCACTGTTGTAGGTATAATATGGAAATAGCTGTGGCTTTTAAGTTTTAGTTTGGGTTTGCTTTCTCCTAACAGCAAACCATAAGCTAAATATAATTGACAAGCAAGAGGAAGACAGAGATTGTGTTGGTGACTTTTTTTATTTTTTTATTTTTGATGAGGTAATTTTGGGGTGCGTAAGTAAGTAGTGACAGGCTTAACAATGTATCATAAACTGAAAGGGTCAGAAGTGAAGAACAACATCACTGAGAAAATGATCATAAAGTAAATTTACTTTGTTCAAGTGAAGGGTTTGAATTTGCATTTTTGATCTGCTAAATGTTTTTTGATTTTTCTTTATTGATATGGCAATAGAAATAATAACTGTATCACTGGTGTTTTAGATTTATTCCATGCAGAAGGAATCCAAATGGTTATTTTTATGACTGAGTTGAAAGTCTCCATTGCATTTTTTGAGGGACAATGGTCTCATCTAATTACTGAAGACTGTGAGTGTTAGGATGTTTTAAGTCATTCTGAAAACATGTCTTAACATAACTGCATGTGAATTTATTTCCAAAGCTAGTTTGAAAATAGCAATCTCTTGTAGATATCTTAGACACAGGTCTGTGGGTAGGAACAAATAGGCGCCTTTTCAGCACAACTGAAAATCCAGAAGAAAGTGTAAAACTTAATACCTAAGATGTGGCTGCTTGTATTCTAAACAGTGTTTTTTGACAATCCATAGGTCTTATTCCTACTACATTGAGGTGTCCATGGATGAGTTAGACTGGATCCGGGTTATCGATCACTCTAAATACCTCTGTCGGTCCTGGCAGAACCTGTATTTTCCTGCCCGTGTCTGCAGGTTAGTTCATCAATGTAATGTTGCATGGCTATCATTAAATAATGTAGACACCAGAATAAGTTGCTGGATTTTGCTTCTGCATTATGTATTTCTGATAATGTATGATATACACAACTTTCATCAGCTATCAGCTTAAAAAAAAAAAAGATTGTCTATCTTGGTGGATGCTTTTTTAATATAAATATAGGTGATAAATTGCAGGCATCCTGTTTTGAAAACTCTGGTGCTTCCATCTCTAACTATGTATCTCTTTCTCCTGTTTGTTTTTTTTTGTTGTTGTTGTTTTTTGGTTGGTTTGTTTTTTTGGTTTTTTCTTTTTTTTTTTTTTTTTTTTTTTTTTTTTTTTTTTTTTTTTTTTTTTTTTTTTTTTTTTTTGAGTCATACTCACTTTTCCTCTTGCAGCTGATGTGGTTTTTCCACTCAGTAGTAAACATCACTCCTTGACTGCCAAAATGTTTAAAATGTGTTTACATACTTGTTATAAAACTTGGAAATGTATTTTTATATATTTTATATATTTTCTGCTGTTGCATTGAAAGAGTGTTTTAAACAGTTGTGAAAGAGAGAAAGGGGAGAGTTAGGACTAAGGAGGTTTGAGTAATGCTTTGTGTAAACCAAAGCAGCTAGATGGGTTTAACCATTATTAAGGTGATGATGTCTTTTTACTAAGGTGCTGGGAATTCTGGAAAAAGTTTATGATCACATTGAAGCTGTCTTATCCAAAAACTGAATCGAGCTCATTGATAGAGAGGCCACAGTCTGTAGATTCCAAAGATTTTATCACCATTAGGTTTTGGGTCATAGATGCAAAGAGGAAATGCCCTGTATTGTAATAATTATTCTGTAGACACAAACTCTTTATCAGCACAGCAACTCTTGGAATCCCCAAAGAGGGGAAGTGCTTTCTTTTCCCCAAAGAACGACATCTTTCTGTAATCTTTAGTGCTCTGCAACATGGGATTGCTGGCAAACAATTGTAGCCTGTGGGGAAAGAGTCTGGTGGGTCACTTGTGTGTGTCTCCTCAGATAACTCTTTCTCAGCCTCCCTGTCCTTTGAATAAGTTCATACTGAATGTAACTGACTTGAAATTTGTTTTTCCTGGTACAAACAAATGCATTCTCACCTTTTCCCTGTAAGTTTTAAGATTCTGATTATACTGTTTTCTCTTTCTGAAATTGTTGGCACTGTCCCCTAGTTTGTGTGTGTATCTGATAAATTTTTGCTTAAAGGTGTCTGTGATAAATCATCTAGCAATGATGAAATGCCTTGTGGAGTTTATAGGTGTTTTACATTTCCTGGGGATATTTTTATGTGTGTGTGACCTTAACTTGGTGCAAAATGGACGGATTGTTAGTAAGCACAGCTTTTTTGCTTCCATCATGTTAGCAAGAAGATTTGAAGAGATGTAGGGTGTTACGGTGGGACTTTCCTTCATCTTCTTTCAAAAGGGCAGCCATTCTTTGGCCTCATCCAAAGACTTGTCCAAAAGTGATTTTTTTTTTCTATTTCAACATCAGTTTATCTGTTTGTCATTCTCCACCCCAACCCCAGCTGTCTTCATCTCTGTGTGTGTGTGTGTTCTGTGTTTTGAGAGCATCATTGTTCTGTTTTGGTGAAGGCACTTTGTAGCCTTGCCTGAAAGTGCAGAGAGGGAGGAGTGGAGGGGAGAATGTTATTCCAGAGTTTTAGGTGGTACCTGACTCATTTTTTTGGCACAGAAGGACCTCTTGTATATTCTAGCTCTTCGATGATCTCTTAATCCTCTGAAAGTGACTTGCCCTCTATTGGAGGAGCAGATTATCAGGAAGGAGTTCATTTCATGTGGTGTTTTTGTATGCATAGCTATATATTATCTACTTAAATGCATGCACAAGCACACCTGGAAACCTCCCCCTTGCAGTTTTCTTTTAGCAGATATTTGAAGTATACAGTTGTCCAGGTAACTACAGCACAGATTTCCTTATCACATAGTCCTTATGCCTCTCATTTTTCCTGTTCTGCTCCATGATCCCTAGTAAACCTGTTATTTTCTATAAATCTCTGTTCCTCATTATCATATCCACAAAGTGGGGGGAATTCCCTGGAGGTGCAGCTACTTTGAAGAGGGAGTGAAAGAGCTAAAGAGAAAGTCATGTAGCAGCATAAGTTTATGAGCACTTACTATTAAGGAGCAGTAACCTTAAGGTAATATGAGTTCTCAGTTGTGAGTCAACATAATAATTCAGGGTAGTTTAGATAAGGCTGTTCTGTAATCTCTCTTTACATCAGTGAATTGAAGCCTACATTATATTAAGAGTGCATTTGCTAGTCAAAAGTAAAAAAGTACTGTGACTATAATTTACTGTTCTTTTTATTTTTCATGTAAATAAGAGGAAAAGGCTATTTTAAATGTAATTAAAAACCTAAAATTGCTGACAGTTTTTTGAGGAGTTCCACTTTAAGAACTTTATTTATTTGTATTGATGTAAATAGGTCCAACTTGAAGGTTGGCTCTGCTTTAATCAGTGGTTTGGACCAGTTGACCTCCAGAAGAGAGGCTTTGAGTGAGGGAGGCTATATACACATACATATTAGTATTTGAAACTTGTATTTATCTGGCTTTTAATTAATATTCTGTATAGAAAGAAGTAAGCAAGGAGGACTAGATTTCCCCCCCCCCGTCTCTAATTTCAGGGTTTTGTGATTTTGTAGTTAAAATTGTTTTGTTTACTTAAATGAGTTAAACTAGTTATCTCTAGGACACTAACATACACAAAACAGAAATCCTAAAATACGTAGCAGTTTTCTGTCATCTAAAAAAGAGGGCATCTCCAGTGTTGTGAGCACAGATTTAAAATATGAGCTAATACGAGATTATGTATGTTATTAATTTTTGATACTCTGTTTTTACAGATAAATTATGTGTGCTTATCAAAGGGCAGATATGTTTTAAGTGTTTTATATGCTCTGTTTAGAAAGAAATTGTTATCAGATTATCAACAGATAATGAAAAAAACCCCATTTATTTCATTCAAAGATGTAAATGCCTGCGCCATTTTTAAAGGAAGACTGTAATGCAACTCAGCAAATCACTCACATTTATTAGCGCTAGGTTAATCAGTACAGTCTTTACATCCAAAACTAGTTATGTTTTCATATTGCTCAACGCTGCTTCTGATGTGTACTCTTGAGTCAGCGTGACAAGTCCCAGTGCCAAAATTTTCCTGTTTATGGACAAAAGTACTGAGTAGTGCATTGAAACTATCATGCTTTGCTCTGCCTTCCTGCCATTAGTTTTAACATTTATTCCCCTCTTGTCTTAGTAATGCGGATAATAATCTCTTTGCAAGCAACCACTTAGGGAACCATGCAGCAATTTTGTTAAAGGTTTGTATGCATTGTCAGTGGAAGGTGCTGGACTGCTGCACTGAAACAGTGCAGTTTCTCACCAGTATAGATTTGAGATAGGTGGTGTTTTTTGGTTTGGGTTTGTGGGGGGTTTTTGTGGGTTTTTTTGTTTGTTTGTTTTGTTTTTTGGGTGGTTTTGTTGGGTTTTTTATTATTTATTTAATTTAAAGAAAAGTTGATTTTAGCTCAAAGTGCTTTATGGCATCACTGTATAGGATGACTTCTTGAGTAGTAAGGGAGAATTGGAGACTAGGGTTATTGGCTGTGGTTTTATTTACACACCTTTTTTCAAAACATGCCAGATTCTGTACACGTTGTTGAAGGATGGCCTGTTTGTGTCTGGTACAATAGAGCAATTGTTCAAACATAGATTACAAAGAGAATATGAGCCCTGTAACGTTAGGCAAGGTTAGTTGCCTTTTTGAGTTACCTTTCACTTAAATATTAGTTATGCAAGGTGAGAACTGTCAAGGACTGAACTAACGTGCTCACCTGAGTTTTAAGAAGCTATTCAAACATTTCCATGGGCATAAAAAATGATGGAGTGTATCTTCTATTTGCATGTGTGCAGGTTGGTTTTTTTGTTTGTTTTTTGAAAACCGTTCACTTTTCTCTTAAGTGAATCTATCTATTTTCAAATCTACAATCAATGCCTCTTTCACACTAGCTGGATGAAAAAAATGCAGTGTTCTGGCAGTTGGTTGTTAAATAAAATAAGTAATTTATACCACAATGAATTAAGACCAGTTCAGTCTCCTTAACAAGTAATTTATTGTATTATGTGTGTCATAGTCTCTATCATGACTTTTTTTTAATACATGGATCATTGTGGAATATTCACAATATAGAGTTAGGGGCATGTTGTGCTTCCCATGAAAGATAATTTGTACTTGGCAAAGCATGTACCAAGCCATCCAAACTGATTAGGGAGAATCAAGTAAGTAATGTGATTAGTTACACTGTTTTCTTCTTCCTGTTACTTTTTGTATGCTCCAGTCTATGTTTTAATAGGTTCAGAATGACGTTTGCCAGCCATAACCTTTGTCTAGATTAATAGATGGAAAATGGAAGGGCAATGACCAAAGACACTGAAATTCTGTAATGGAAGGGAGATGAGAAGATTGTTTGTGCTTTCTCACACACAGAAGATGGTTTATTTGTGATTAGTAGGMTGTAATCCCCGATTTAGATATACAAGCTAATTTGTGCAAGGAAGATTATTTCTTAGGCATCGAAGCTTAGTATAACAGGTGAGAGGGTGTTGGTTGCTGTATTTTGAGCGTTCTTTTAAGTAAGAGAAAATGCTAGGTATAATACCTGGGCTTTTTATTGACATAATTGCATTTTAGAAAGACTTTTAATTTTTGCTTTAAATACTTTTAGAAGACATTATTCCACCACCTTTAAAAATTGAACAGCCATATACTAGGCAGAAAAAGCAAGTAAGACAGTGAGATTACAGGGTAATTTTTTCTTTTTTAATATGGTACTGTATTTTTTTTAGAATTTCTTTTAGTCCTAGTTTCATTGTTTGCACTTACATAACAATTTTCATGTGGAGCTGAAGACTTTCTTTAGAGGGAAGACGGGAGACAGAAAATAGTTATGTAAGCAGGTTCCTGTCAGAATTAGGAACAAGTGTCACGTTCATAGTTATTCCAGCTTCCTCTTTTAATAGACAGACAATGTAGAAGAGAATGCTTGTGTGTTTGTTATCCTTGTGTGGTTTGTTACTGATTTTTTTAAGTGAATATTTTTCTTTCCTATTTCCAAGTATTTTTAATATGTACCTGTTAATTAAGCCAACTGCTTACCCTGTCATTAACCTGAAAAAATGAATACCATCTTCTTGATTATATTAAAAAGTTAACTCTTTCTTATAGAGCACTTACTCAGTCCCTAGTCCTGACAATGTTGAATTGTGTTGTGTTTCAAGAAATCAGTGATAAAAATCATAAAAGAGCTGCTTGTAGGGTATTTTTCATAACCCGTATGGATATCAGTTTGAATATGGGTAAGCAACAATAGTTCATTTAAAAAAAAAAAAAAGGGGGGGGGGGGGCGAATTTTAAATACGGGGTGACATTAAGGTTTGTTTTTCTAAGCCATAGCTCTTTTTTGGGGATAAAAAAGTGCAAATACATTAAGTGAATGTCAGTACCTCTGAAGATCTTTGAACAGGCAATGCTATTTTTTGTTTTATCCTTCTCACTTTTTTTCATCCTTTCATTTTTGTTTTGCGGCTTCATCTTTTTACTTTGTACTAGACCACAAATTTTGAAGAAATTCATTAAAGCAATTACAAGAAAATGAAAAATTTTGAGAGGTCTCAAAGTAAGTCAAATGTAGCCACAAGGTGTCACTATAATAAAAGTTTAGAAGACTTAATTTGCGTTTAAACTCCTTTAGCGAAACTGTTATTCCCAGTGTATGTTGTGCTTGTGTACTAAACTTACCAGGTCTATGGAATCATTCTGGTTTGCTATTTTTGCTATAGAGAGAGCAAGTACAGAGATGGTACATTAAATCAGAAGAAAACTCTCAATTCATTTTCCATGTTTCATTTGCCATTGGATGATGCTGAGTTTTAATTGGGGGAGTATTTGCCTAACCAGACCAATTTATAGTTTGAAAAGTAATGCTATTTTGTCAGTAATACCAGAATTTGAAAAAGATAATGAAAGGGGAAAGGGGTCAATTTTTATCTGCATTTGCTACTATTTTATTGTCTTATCTCTTCTTGAGATATTATAATGTGACTAATCAAAGGGAAATATTAATTAATTATTACTGCATAAATTTTTGGTCCTAAAGCATGTTTCTATTAAAAGAACTGATAGATGCCTGTAGAATAATGCTGTAAATGTGGGAAATTATTTAAGCATATTCTTTTTCCTGTTTTTTAATTTGTTTTAAATTGAAAAGTGTTGAGGGTTTCTAATACTGGTAGGTTGAATTAGTAGTGGTATAATATGTCTAAATGCTCCATGTTTCCCTTAAAGTACTTGGCTGCTATAGAGGCGTGGTGTAGAATTATTCTTACTTTAGAAGGTGTACTCGTGTATTAAATGTATTTATCAGTGCAGAGAGAATTTCTTGACTTTCCTTTCATTAAGCATTGATGATATTGGGTGGTTTTTTTGTTCAGTGCTTCAACAGTTTTTGCTACTAATGATTACACCATTTGTAATCTTCTGCCTGGGTGAAGACAAACTAAATTGTAGACCCCGTCTCCTGAGCATCGAAAAAAACAAAACTTAAAAAGAGTAAATGTTTCAGTACTAACGGAGTTCTAAACTAAGAAATGTTGGTAGTTGTGCACAATTATTTTGCAGGTAGTAACATGTGAAGAGATGTGATTTTCAAGTATAGGTTAGACAAGATTTTTTTTCTTTAATTCTCTTCTTTGTCAGGCAACCTCAGCTGCAGTCATTTTATTTTTCTTTCCACTCAGGAGAGTCACTCATTGAAATTAGTTACTGATTAGGCAGCAATGTTTCACTTTCAGCCTTACCAGTAGGTCTCTGACATCCTCATCTGTAGTGGATACCCATTTTGCAGTTTTCCTATGCTTGGTGGAAACTTAGTGATACTGATTTGCCAAAAGGCGTTCCGAATATGGTTCAATTTAAGAAGATGTTGAAACAAGTGAGGAGTTAACTCTTGAGGAAGAGGCAGTTGCAGCACTGTCCCAGGTACTTGAAAGAAACTGAGAAGAAAGCAGTGTCTGCAGATCTAATTTAGCACTAGATTTTTTTAAGCAAGTAATTCTGCTTTCTCCCCCAGTGGAGAACAGTGGTGTTTAGAAAAAGCACATAGACATCCAAAAGAGGCTTTTGAACATTGTTTTAACTTAAAATGCAACTCTACTATATCACTGACCTAATTGAAATATGTAGACTAAGAGTTGCTGGCAGGAGCTCTGGTAAGACCTTCAGTCAGTCTGAAAAGCATTTGAAAAATTTTTCATCACTAAGTCATTAATATCCTTATAAAAGGACTTCTTGCAAATGGAATGATTGAACTTGGGCAACTGAAACCATCTTTACCTTAGTTGGCACACTTGAGAAATACAAATGGTTGCATAGGCAACGTGTTGATTAGTTGTATTATTTGCTTTTTATTATTATTTTTTTTTTTATTTTGCTTTGGGAAGCATTGACTGTTGTGTAAATATTTTATTTCTAACTGTGCAGATATGCTGATGTTTCAGAGTTGTCATGGTTTAACCCTGGCAGCACCTAAACACCACACAGCCGCTCGCTCACCCCCCGGCTCCGGTGGGATGGGGGAGAGAATCGGGAGGGCACGAGCAGGAAAACTCGCGGGTTGAGATAAAAACAGTTTAATAATTGAAACAAAACAAAGTAGAACAGTAATAGTAACAGTGATAACAACAACAACAACAACAACATACAAAGCAGGCGATGCACAATGCAATTGCTCACCACCCGCCTGAACCGAACGAGAGCCCGGGACCCAGGGCCCCCCTCCACACCCTTAGTTTTTATACTGAGCATGACGTTACATGGTATGGAATACCCCCTTGGCCAGCTGGGTCAACCACCCCGGCTATGCTCCCCCTGCCAGCTTCCCATGCACCTGGCAGGGCATGGGAGGCCGAAAAGTGCCCGGTGCAAG
>JAYKAV010002921.1:3462270-3489683 GCA_035582835.1 Phoebastria nigripes | reverse complement strand
GGGGGGGGTGGGGAGAAGAGCTAATCACTCTTTCTAGTAGAAGGTGATCATGTTGAGGGATCTTTATTGGCATGTTTCCAATACCTTGCTTTTTAACTTTATGAAATACAAAGAAATGATTTCCTGAAGTATCCATTTTAGTGGCTAGGTGCTGCTTGATTATGTTTCAGTGTTTAAGCATCTTTTTTTCCAGTATGTGTTCAATCTGGCATTTTTTTCTTTTCCTAAGATAAGGTGATAGTCTCAGATTTTTCAAACAACGTAGATCATCTACACAGGATCAAGAAAGCTATTGCCTCGTCTGGGACTGAGTGTTTATTGATTTAAAAGATCCCTTTCTTCATTTCAGGTTATGTATACTTCTGATCTTAAGCTTGCACTTCTAATTTCAGCTCCAAATGTGGTCCTAATGATGCAGAAGCCCATTTCTCTACAGGCATAATCAATAGCATTTTTCATCAAGAACTTTATCAAGGCAGCTTTTTTCTTCTCAAATTCCTTCTTTGTCTCTGCCATAGCAATTTCGGTTATCCTAACCTAAAGAGCTCAACTCAGCTTTGAGGAAAAGCAAAAAGCTAGTGTGCATTTAAGCTGTCAATGACAGCCTGCCAGACAGCTCATCCTCTGAATGAGTATTTGTCTGAAAAAGTGTGTGTAGAGGGGTCAATATGGCTTGTATAGAAATACCTGAGAAAAGTGAGAGCGCGCCTGCCAATCCAGTTTGTTGGATATGAATTATAAAAAAGTACAGTATATTCTTTTCTTACTTTTTGGCTTATAGTTTAGAAGAAACAATTAACTTTTTAAGAGATCCAGATTACATATTTCTCATGTTTGACAATTTTTTTTTTTTTKTAGTACGGTTAGAATTTCTATGTATTCTGAATTTTGATGTATTCATTGTGAGTTTCTTAAACTGTGAATTGTTTCTAGGTCTGTTTTCAAGCTGTTTCTCCTCATAAGAGATCTGACATAGGTGAAAATGATCAGTAGTTATTCAGCTTGACAGTGACACACAGAGATACACCTAAACACTAAATTATCAAATTGTTCACAATAATTCTACAGCAAGTTGTATTTTAATGTTAATGTTGCATAAGACAAATCTGTGTTTAAAAGGCATCCTCAACACTCTTTTTCTTTAAATCCTCTTCTGTGATTTCTGTTACACTCTAAGAGCTACAATTAACTGTGAAAACTTGTCATATATATTTACAAAGACAGACTTTTACAAAAGGAAATCTTGTTTTGCCAAATTTGTAAGAATTCTGGTTTATTTTAGTTTGTTGATCAGTGATGGCCGTCTGTTGAAGTTGTTTGATGCCGTTGCATAAAGCATTTTTCTTTTTCCCCATTTCTCAGCAGATAATGGGCATGGTTTGTTGATGCGTATCTGAAACACTGTACCACAATTACACATTATGAATACTCAAATTGTATACGTAAAACCAAATAATACACTTATGTGGATTCACTTTTCAGTTTCTAAGTTTATAAAGCCATCTGTCAAGCAACACTAGGCCAATCTCAGTTGTGGAATAATTTGGATGACGTTAAAAATTTTATAGTAAAGCAAATTTGTCTGTGGTTAAACTTGATTCTTTGTTCACAAACCTCAAGTTATCTTCTGTGGGGCACTTTTTAAAGGTATAAATCAGTGTATGAATAGGAAAGACATAAACTGCTTTATTCAGTGTCCTTTTTCTCCTCAAAAGAAGCTTGTAGAACTGGTGTTGAACTTAAGCTTTTTGAGCTTGGACTGTACTTGCTCTTTCTCATCTCAGTTTCAATTGGGAGGATTAGGCTGATGGTTCCATTTGATGCAGCTTTTAAATAGTTTTCTGTTCCACAAAAGGAATATTCACCCCCTAATATGGAAGAAGGTAGGACACAAACAGTTGAAAATGAAGAATCAAGCTGAAAAGACCAGTATAAATAAAAATGAACAAATTAGGTGCTATAGAGAATCAATTTATAGGAAATAAGACATGTGAAAGCATGCATAAGCATCTTCAACTGAAAATGAGTGAGTGAAGGAAAGAAAGCAATGGAAGAGAGGGATCACACAGAGAAAATACAACATGTTTGGGGAAAAAAAAATCAGTGCAAGTGAAAAAGGTTTTAAAAGATAGTGGTTTTTACAGTAGGGATAATTATAGGAAAACCATGTGTGATTTATCATTTTCAGGCTGCTGCTGGAAGCAGTTATTTTATTATTTGCAATGTCTACTGAAAGAGAGAAAGAGTGATCTTTGTAAAACAGCAGATTCTGCATTTGGGTTTTGATTTTTACCACAAAGCAATCTTTATACTTTCATGCTTGTTTTTCATTTGTAAGATTGGGACAAATATTTCCACACTTCACTGGAGATGTAATAAAGATCTTGGAAATTTTAGATACTGTAAGTAACATCGTTAGTGATCAGTAAAGTAGTGGCTTCATTACTTCATACCATTTTCTTTGTTGTTTGTATTGGGGAATAACAGCAGTGATAGAAGGTGTATTAAATACTGATTTCTAAATCTGTATTCTGTTCAATTCAATTATCCTGTCTCTTTTAATGGCAAATTGCAAAGTTGGCTAATCAAGCTGCATTCTCATTAACAATGTGAGTGCCCTGTTGAGTCAGACCAACAGGCACCTCGCACTGTGTCCTGTCTCTGACCCTGAGAGCAGGAGGTGCTGGTTAGGGAGAGCCTGTGAGCCCGGCCATCCTCTGTGTTCCATTATCCTTATACTCCTCCCAGTCCCGTTAGTATACGTTCATAGATTTGTTGTCCATTCATTTATCTAAGGTCCTTCTCCGATTGGGCTGTTACCAACTGCTTTCACAGCTTCTAGTGGCAGCAAATTCCAAAAGCTTAGAAGCCACTGCATAAAGAAAGTAGTTTTATCTGTTTAGACAATTCTTTTACTAGTTTCAGTGTCTTCTAGTTCCAGTATTGTGGGATTTGGTGAATAACAACACTGCAGTCACCTTTTCCACTCTTACTATGATTTTGTGAACGTCAAGCATAGCCCCCTCAACGATCTCCTCTTTGGTTGCAATCTGCTGCATTGCTTTTATGATTTTAGGTGATCTTCTGTGTGCCTTCTGTGACTCTACTATGCTCTCCTTGAAGTGTGGAGACCAGAACTGCACACGAGCACTCGAGATACCGGTACACCAAGCTATTACAGTGACAGAGTGACACTCTCTTTTGTTCTCAGCACCCCTCACAATGATGTGCAGTATTTCAGTGATTTCCCCACCACCCCCTGGCATTTGACTACCCAAAAAAGCTTACTTTCATCTGCAGACTAGGAGACTGCGCTAACGAGAACTCTCCTGCGCTGCTTAGAAACAAGATTATAGCTTTCATGGCTGCTCTTTTCTTGATATTGACAGTATTTTGCAAATGAAAAAAACTTCTTTGGCTTTCACAATTCTTTGACTGACCGTGTGACTCACATGAGACTTGCATTTTTGTTTGTGTGTTAAAGCTTGAAAAAGTAGGATTTGGCAGTATTTCTTTGGGTTGAAGTTGATGCACTGTTTACAAAGATTAATTCTCTGATATACTTTAGAAGCTAAAATTAAATGTGGGTTTTTTGTTTATTTTCTTTTTCTCTCTCTAAACTTACCTGGGAAGTTTCTCAAGTTACGCAGTATCTATTTTTGGAGGGAGGATGGACATGCAGGATTGTTTGTTTGTTTTAGTTAATGACTAGAATTATAGTCTTTTAAAATGAGTGAAACATTCTGCAGTTAAAATAATTATTTTCTTTCAAGTCCTGCTATGTAGAGTTGAGGGGGGAAATTTGGTTGTTTTGCAAATTTATTTTTAAGTGGTTACAATTAAACTGGATTGGAAAAATCCTGAAAAGCCCTTATGAATTTGAAGAACTTGAGTTTTTTCTGAGACACTTGATTTTTCAAATGTGTTGGATATGTGTGTGGGCAATTTATACTAACTTTCCATGTGATTTGACGTTACACGTTCATTTTCACAATAACTTATCAGATGCCCTTGCTCTTTTTATGCCATCAAAATTTGGATAATGGAGTTTAAAAATAACTTTATTTAAAAGAGCAATTAATTTAAAAGAAAGTAAAGCATTACTGTTTCTGTAACAAGCTTTTTAGAGTCTAAAAATTAAGAGTTTAAATGTCACATGATTGGACATTTGAAAAAATTAGGAGTAAATTATGAGTACATAGTATGAAGGCATACAATCAATCTTAATTGTGCCTTAGGGTGTTTCCATACAGCAGTTATGTTCT
This sequence comes from Phoebastria nigripes, assembly GCA_035582835.1. Lineage (NCBI taxonomy): Eukaryota > Metazoa > Chordata > Aves > Procellariiformes > Diomedeidae > Phoebastria > Phoebastria nigripes. The sequence continues at coordinate 3,485,418 of JAYKAV010002921.1, read as the reverse complement.
TCAGTGCATATTAAAAAGTTTTTTATCTGATAAAATTCTGAGAACTATCGAGATTGGCTTTTTTAATTTTTTTTTTTTTTTTTTTTTTATTACTACAGTATCGGTAGCAGGACAATTTTCTGTGTAAAATGAGTATTTATAAAGACTTTCATTGATGTAAGAATTTAATTTTTTTTCAGTTTAACGAGTGATGTTAATGTTTTATTTAGAGGGTGAGGGTTATTGTTTGTTTGTTTTTTTATGAGAGTATTCTTGATTCTGATTTAATAGGTAGGAAAACTAAGGATGGGTGGAACGCTGTGTATATGTGTATGCATAGACACTCTTACCATTCAGGTTGTAGTTCATCCCCTTTTTTTAAGGGAAGGATTTAACATATATTTAGATGAAAACTGATTTTAAAACTTCAGTAGATCAAAATAGGAAGAAGGGATGGAAGACATTATTGCTGATGATTCCAGTTTGTAGTAAATTATAAAGCACATATAACAGCTGTAAAGAGAGATGACTTCCTGTGTCATATTTCATCTTGCCTTCATAGATAAATGTGTGAATGAAAGGGAAACAAATTGTTTCAATATGGCAAATCTGTATTATTTCTTTGGAGTGAAAATGAATGAAATTGAAATAATTTCAATGTGAAACTAGAAACTATAAATGTATTTTATCCTCTTGTAGTAAGAGAATGTTCCTTGTATCATCAACAGTAGTCAGACACGTTCACAAATACTGAATTACAGTCAAGAAAAAGGGGTTCACCATACTCGCATGTAATTTACACAGAAGAGCATGTAATTCATCATTTTAGTAGAAGCTGCTGTTCACTGTTAGAAAATTTATTTTTTCAGACTTCTTAAACCCTTTTTATCCTTTGAATTATGGAAAGTTTGTAGTTACCTGTGCCTCATCTGCATCATCTATGCATCACCTGATTTCTGGGAAGATACTGAAGGCTTCTTACCATCCTCCGGCGTGTGGGCATATGTTGGCACCATCGCATCTAGCACCTAACTGGTCTTCCCCACAGGTGTCTGGAAATCAATATACTAAGAAGGTTTGGGGTCAGCAGCATATTTAGAATACTTTGTTTCCACAACTGACTGACAATCTTGTTATGTAGAGAATGAGAGATCCTTGAAAGTTTCACAGTGCCATATGCAAGTTGAGCTTGTGGGGTTTGTAGTAATGATACGCACACAAGCTAGCAGGAAAAGTATCTACGGCCACCAAAACTCTTCTTTTCCTATCATCTATATGAATACAAAGAAAATCAAAGCCAGACTGTCTTGATCATTCAAAAGACACGTCTTTCTCTCCTGCTGATGGGCATGGCAAAGTAGCTAGAAAATTATTATCTTCTAGAAATTTTAGTTTTAAGTGTTTCTCAGTTCTAACTTGCATGGTTTGGTTTACAGAGTAATAGTATGGCAAAATACGTGCCAATAGTTAATTCTTCTTTGACAAAAATTGGTTCCTGTATGTTTTTCATAACTGGTTACTTATTAAGAATTCTTCTGTTACTAAAACTTCAATGAAAAATTTAGGAGACTGTTCTTAAGCCAACTTTCCTTGTGTATCTGTTTCTTATCATCAGTGTGAGTGCTGGAGAAGTGCAGATGCTCACTTTAGTTTTCATGTGACATGTGAGATGCTCTGCAGAAAAATATGCTGCTAGGTATTTACTTTTCTAGTACTTAAGAATTGTTTGGAGACGAGTACTGTCAAATTTGTTACAGCACGGAACCATATAACGTTTCACAGAAATAGTCTGACAAGGATAAAGGTTGGCTGACTTCACAGCAACATAATTCTAGAGGCCAGTGCAAGGTAACACAAATTGCCAGAGGAGGCTAATCTTGCTGCATTGCACATATATTTAATAGAGAGCAGATAACTTCTTCCAGGACTTGACAGAGAGCATGAACTTAAATGTGGTGTTTTGGATGCCTTTTAGAGGAGCCTTTTTATATTCACTGATAGTGCTGGGGAACCTCAGGTGACTATTCCCACAACGTAGCTCCCCAGGTCGAATGCCTGCAGCTAAGTGATGTGAATTATTCCTCTTTCCTTTGGGAATTGTTTCCTGTTAGGAGTGTTCATGTTATGAACTGGAGATATGCATGTGATAGAAGAGATTAATACTTCTTTGGAGGAATGTTAGTACAAGGGCAGGGAGCAGGTAAGGCCTATGCTCAGGAAATGACTTTGATACTGGGGAAAAAAATTACTACTTTTCAGAAACGGTGCTCTGAGTTTAATTAGATGTGCATCACTTACTTACACTTTTGAGGGGGAAGAAATGGTACAAATGAAGTAGAGAGGATGTTGATAGGAGATGGAGGTGATGGGATGGCTCGTCTGCTCGGATAACCTAGGATTTCTGTAAATCAAACATCTACACTAGATAAGGCATGTGTGAAAGAGAAGATATGAGTGCTTTGACAGAAGAGTGCTTAGGTTTGTATTTGGTAAACTGGGGAGAAGGTGGGACTCTGGAATTCTAAATGCTGGTAAGTCTAGACTTCTTATTCAAGGGGCAGTGGACAGTTTATATTTTACTGGCGTTTTGTTTCTGTATTGTGGTGGTTTTGTATTTGTCATTATCAGAAATAAGGTGACTGAGACGAGATACTTCGAATTTTGGAGAGAATCTGTTTTTTGTGGGTGTTTTTTTTATGAGAAGTCTGCTGAATTATCACACACTTTTTTTTTAATAAAATGTTTGGGCTTGTTGAATTAAATAAAAATTTCTAAGTTGGAATTCTCAAAAGCTGCATTTTAGACATAATATTAGTTTGTGCCTAAAATAATCTAAAAAGGCATTTAGCAACTGGGGAGTTGATTGAACCATTTTATTCTGTACTATAAGCTTGTTTAGTGCACATTTCTTCCAAAACTTATTGCTAAAGAATCCTCCAAATCATCAGCTAAGGAAAATTGCTTAAAGCAATGCATGAAATGCAAACTGAGTGTCTGTCCAGGTTGACCTGTTTCCTCTGTTAGCTTTGGCAACTATTGGACCTCAGTTAAAAATGTCCTAGAGTGATGCATTGTTCTGTGTGTTTTGGGATGATGGCAATTAAACATTTTTTATGGGAGGTGGGGAGAGTGAGAGGAAGTACTGTTCTTGACCAGCCTCTTGAGCATTTGGAGGCCTTCACTAGTGTATCATTTATAAAATCTTTAAAGATTAACTGATTTTAAAATATATCTTCTCTGAATATTTACTCTGAATTTACTTGACACTTTTTCTCATTTTGTACTGTGGATGACCAGTGTTTGAGCTGTTCAGAAACAAACCACCAAATTTATTTAGTTACATTTAAAAAAAAAAAAATTGCAGGGGGGAAGAAGGCATCTAGGCACTGAAGAACATCTGTTATCCCATTTTATTTTAAAGTAACCTCAGTGGTACATTATTTAAAATTGCCATTTTGGTGAAATTCGTAATCTAATCTTTATTATGTAGCTTCATGGCTTACATTGTATGCAACTGCCATGATGCAATTGAAAAAGTTGAATATATTTGTTCTCTATCACCTAAAAAGGAAATGTTTCAGTATGAAAATGTTATGGTCATTATATCAATTTCTTAAGTGCAAGTGGGAGGAATTACTATTGATCTAATAGATTTAATAGTTCGTATTCAAAATCTATGGAATAGAAGTAATATTTTGCAGCTGAGTAACTGCCGAGTGTAATCCTTCAGGCAGAATTCTGAAAGCAGCTGTAAAACTGGAAAATTGCATTCTTTTCTTTCTCAGGCATAACTGGACTTGAATATCTTTGTTCATTTTAGCTTCCAGTGGATTATATCTGCATAAGGAGCTAAATTATGTATTTTATTTCAATCGTTAAGGTAAGAATTTGTTTGGGGTATTGAAATTAGGAACTGTATGCGGTTACCATGGAAATTACTTGAAGTAGTTGCAGTACTTAAGAGAAAACGGAGGTCACCACAGGAGTCACAAACAATGGAGAGTGCTTTTATATAAGTTGTATTGGATCAGGCTGAGCTTTTTAGTTCTCTCTGCAGTGTTTTTACTATTTCTAGTGGCCTTTTTAAAGGAGAGAAGAGGGTTTTTTTGGGGTCCTCTGAATGTCTTTTGTTTTGCTTCCTCCCACACTTTGCTCCTTCTCCTTCCAACTTCTGGTTTTCAGAATTGGTCAGCGCTACTTCAAATGTTGGCTAGAAGAAATGACTTGGCAATACTATGGAGCTTTCCTACCCACCTAGTCTTTTAAGGAGAACTTTTATGTTGACTTTGTAGTTACCTTGATTTATGGATCAGGAAGGTTATGTACAAACATGTCAGTAGTTCAGTTATTAATAAGTTCCAACCCATTTAATACAGTGGTTTCATCGAAGTTGGCTAAAATACTCTTACACTGAGTGGCAAAAGTTCCATGAAGATGGAGTACGCTAACGTGTCTCAACTTAACAATGCAAGACTTATCATAAAAGAGGAATATGTACAAATTAGCATCACTGTAGGGGAAGAAAGAAATTTTTTTGTGGTTTGTATTTTCTTGTGCATGATGTTTCAGGTGTTCAGACATGATGCTTTAGAGTGGACTTCTTCCATAATAATTATAGGTAAATATTTTCAAAGTTCTACGTAAGAGTTAATAGATATGGGAGTTACTAAAATAAAGCAATAACCACCAATATCAAGAACAAAAATGGGGCATTCTTATCCAGATATTCTGAGATACACGTGTGCTTTTCACTTTGAGTAGCAGATTTTTTTCTTTTAAGATGTAGGAGGGAAATAGGCAAGAAATTCTGTGAACTTAATTGCCATCATCTAATTAGAATATGCTGTGCCATACTTGGATGCACAGGGGGAGGGTGGTCTTAAAAATAAAGTTGAAAATTTTACTCTTTGTAGAATTACGGCCACCCTTTAGTGTTAGAAGAATTGTCATTTATAGTTACTGTAACATTAAAGCTTTAACGAATAATAATTTACTCAGGGTCACTGGAGTAATTTTTGCGGCCTGTTTTCTAGAGTACAGTTTCTGACAACTTCCAAAAGTACAAATGGAACAAGTGCCAGCTCTCTGGCATGCTTGATCATCTGCAGCTAAAAGACATTTTTCTTTTTGACTCTGCTTTCCTCTTTGCAATTTCTGTTGAGCAAGTTAAATGTAGTGGTTCACTTGCACATTAACAATGCCTTGATGCTCACATTCCTCCTCTGTCTTTTTGGAGATCTTTATAGTTAGAAAAACTATTAATTTCTTATTTAACGCTTTAAATTCCTTTCCAGGCCAGGGCTGAATTGTAGGTGATTAATTCTGGTTCAGAAAACCAAGTGTTAAGACAGCTGCTTTCTTGGACTAGTGAGTAACACGCAACTCCCGTATGCCGTACTATCTGTCACTACTTCATCTTCCTTCAGAAGGCCTTATTGGGCATTGACGGGTGGTTTCTGCTGGTCCTCCTTTGCCCTGAGCTCAAGGTTAGCACTGAGGTGGGGATTTTTGAGGCTGAGACTCTCACCCTCCTCTCTCAACCTCTTATGCTTGGACTGGGAGTTAGTACTCCCATGCCGAGTGTGTGGGAAACTCTGCCAGCCTCTTATTGAAAGAAAAACAGCTCGCTGAGTTAGATATAGACAGGAGCTCTTACATCAAGCTTGAGACTTCCTTTTCACTTTTCCCCCCACTTTCTCCACAGTGGTAGAGATATATGGTGCAGTCATCAAATCCTTGGATTGCTGTTAGGTATATTCCGCTGGCTGTGATGCTTGACAGCAGGATCATACCCGGTTTGTGAGTGAAGAATAGTTCTTGTTCATATGCACAGTAATTAACTGAGAAAAACACACTTTTAGACTGAACATGAATATGCTCCTCACCCTCAGTGCAGTCCCCTAGTGACTGTCTGCAGGCCAGTCATCAGTCAAGCAGGAAAGTGCTGGTCTTGTCATTCCATGGAGCAGGCTGAGCCTTCATTTTGCTGAGCTGCTGTCTTCCTTCTCTCTGCTGCTTCTTGTAGGGTTTCTGCATCTGGTCACATCAATCTTTTTTCTTCTGTGTTTTTGATGTTCTTATTTCTCTGCTGAGCTAATGCCAGATAGTAACAGTTTAAAGCAATCTCATGTTTGTGCTTTTCCTTTGTTTTTAGTTTACCCTGCATGGCTTCATAGCCTAAACATATGCTCACATGTAGACAGAGGTGGTAAAGACAACCAGAGCTCATCGCTAACTTATCTCAGTAAAACTGAGACCTGGGTCATACTGCAGGGAAGATGGGGGGGAAAATGGAGAGGAAAAGTTTCATACTTGTCCCAGGACAGGCCTTAATCCCTCTCTGGAATTGGCTGTTGTTATTCTGGCAGCATGTTGCTGTCCTGAGTTGGAAGATGCTTAGAAAAATTTGGACTAGGTGAATTCTGTGGTCAACCATGATACAACATCTTGTACATACTGTGTTAACTTAAGGTAAAATGGGTCAAATGGTGTCAACAGAATTAGGAAGGGTGTTTTGTTGACGTGAAAATGATGTGATATTTGTGCTAGATAGGATTTGGAACTGTTTCAGCAATTGAAATGGCAGATATATTTGACAGGTAGTGAAGATTATTTGGTAAAGCATTTTTGTGCATCTTTGGATAAGATAATTGGATTAATACATAAATGCAGGATAATATAGTTCTTGTCAATGTCACTCTGATTTACTCTCACAGTTACTGTCAGAAAATCAGCCTGATAATTACTGTATTTAAAGGAAAACAAATGCTACAGTATTTTCTTTCTTGATCCCAATTTTATGGCTCTTACTTGAAATAACAAAAAGGTTATTTCATCCTAGATAAAGGCAGCTGGCTTTCTCCAGGCTTTCTTCAAAAATAGAGTATTAGCCTGATCAGGGGGATTAAACAAGATCTTAAGAATTGTGTAGCTTGTGAGTCTCAGAAGAGATTGGAGAGGTTTAGAAAGCCTGGACAGAAGAGGGGAATACGAGGATAAGCTTTTAAAGTAAAGAAAGCCTTTTAAACTGAGGGCATTAGCCGAAGGGCGAAGTAAGCTCTATGAGGAAGACAGGATTTGGAGCAAGTGTCATGTACAAAACGTAGAAATACGGCCGTGTAAGACAAGCCTAGGGAATGCTTAGGAATGCTGAAAAAACTTACAGAATCCTCAAGCAGTGCTTGAGAAGGGAGTGCCAGTTGGGCTACACTGGAATCATGCCAGGGACAGGTCTAACACTTTTAACAGTGTGGACACCATGTCTGCTTCCATTTTCAGATGACCTTAAAAATGAATAGTGTAGCCAGAATAATCTCAAGACTGAATTCTGGAAGAGTTTTTCCTGTGCTTTTGTGCATAATCACTGCTGTGCAGAATGGGGGAACAGCTTGGAGGAACTGGACCTAAGATAGGGGCCATCAGGTCCGTTAAAGGCATGGCTTCAGTTTGCTTGAACAGAGTGTTTTAGAGAGTGTGAAAGCTCTTTGTCTGGGGTTCAATTGTTAAATGATTGATTTGGAGAGCTTTGGTAGTCATTTTTCTGACACACCTAAAGCATCTCAGTGTAAGCTGTTCAGTGACACAATAGATATATGTGTGAGCTGTATAGATATTTTCATTTTCTATTGCGATACAGAGTGAAGCAATAAAGGATGTCACTGATAATTTCTTTAGGTTTTGTAGAGTGCATGGATAATATTTTTTTTAGTAAAGATCTTCTTAAAAATTCCTTTAGCTTGTAGTTATTGCCCTTTTGCAGATGAGAAAAATAAAGCTAAAAGATATTGACTAATCTGCTTTTGTTTGCAGAACAAACTAAAATTGCGACGTTTTATTTTTAGTGCTTGATTGAAGGGTTTGGATGCTGTATATTAAATAGATGCAATGAATATTAGTTGCTGGATTTTTAATAGGATATAAAATGCCTAAGTGAGTGAGGCAAAACATGTATTCAGCAATTGCCAAATCCAAGATCACTTTGTTTCTGTGGCATGTAGGGAATAAGAAGTGCAGTGTCAGTTACTCTTATATAGAAAGTTTATCCTCTGGCCCAAGTTGAGATTTAGTATTTTAAAATCTTTTCTGTTTTGATCTTTGATGCCATTTTGTTAGTCCCAAGTTGTCTAGCATCTCTGGACTGCTTTTAGGATGATGGAATGAGTGATGAACCAGCAGAGATCTAATACCCTCTCAGGGGGATGGTGAAGCATGAGAGTTACTACCTTTACAGAATGAGAAACCTTGTGGTAGCATATTGCAGTGATAGAGTTAATATTCAGTTAAAGTGGAAGAGGAGCAATAGTACAAGGGAAGGAGTGAGAAATTAAGTGGTATCTTTTTAGAAGTCTGCCTTATTGCTGCCTGCATTGCTCCTCTGGGATTTTTCTATTGAGTGCAAGAAAAACAGCAAGCTCTTCTTGAAAAACCCAAGATGAAATTACTGCCATAAATTTTTATTTTTTTTCGTGGTGTAAAACCTTAATTTAGATGGGGAGGGTTTATTACCAGTGTTTTACTGGCATGGCTAAGTTCAATTAATTTCAGATGACAAGCTCCAGGGTTTTCTTCCTCTCCTCCCTCACAGCCCCCACTTCCCAATGTGTGGAAAGTACAATTTGTTATTGGTTTGCCTTGGGCTCTGGAGACCTCATTAAGGGCCCAAAAAGGGGTTTCTGTCTCTGCTGTTGGACGCTTTTCTGTTTTCTGCTGAACTGGGGCCATTTGCATTCTCACATGGAAAGGAGTACAAGGGCTGGAGGATGAAAACTGTTAGGTTTATATTGCTTGCCTGTTGATAAAAATGATGATACCAGATTAAAAAACTGCTGCTCTTTAGGCTCTAGTGTTATACTAAAATTTGCAATGCAGAGGCAGATCAGCTTTGAGATGGGAATGTAAGCAGGAAATATCAAGTCATTTTTGTTCTGACAGTTTATATGCAGAATGTCCATTTGTTTGATGGTAAGGAAAGATGCCAGCAAAATACTACATTTAGCCACAGTTCTGAGACACCATGCTAACACTTCAAATTCCTATTCCTGTCAAAATACTGTAAGAGCACCTCTTGGAAGCAAAAGACTGGGCTTTTTAGTCTGCACAGTAGTCAAGACACTATATTGGAGCAGTAAGCATATAAGAACTATCATTGTACAGTGTATTTTCATAGCAAAAGCCAATATGCCTGTGAGAAACTATTCACGGTTACATCTTACTTTGACTAGCAAACAAAACTGTGTGTCTTATGTATTTAAACCCACATAGGGTACTGAATTCTAATTTAAAGCCTTCTTACTGACGTAAAATAAAGTAGGCGTTCAATAAAACTGATTTTCTTATATAAGCAGTTGATTCCCTTACTCTTTTCTCTGGTGTTGTCTTGTGATAAAATAATGTGTAGCAAATGTAGAATTGATTGTGCCTTTAGTATTTTCACAGTATTTCACAGTGTTTTCAGTGGCAGTATAAAGCACCTACACACACATGCACATGCACATTTATGTATCTATATACACATGAAGACACACACATAAACCTATATAGAAGGATTTTAAGACTACTTTCAGGAAGACTCAATAAAGGTCCTTTACAAATATAATCAATAATTGTTTTAAATTCACCTTGTATGCTAATGTAATACTCAGCTTATACATGTAATACAACATATAATTCAAAAAGTTGCTTACAATTAAGATCAAACTGGGAATATTGAATGTCTAGTTAGCTAGATACCACATGTAATAACATTTTAAAACAAATGCTTTTATAATAGAAGACTTCTTAAAATTGTTCTTTCTGTATAGAAGGCTATATATCTAAGAACTAGAATTTGTTCGTTAAATAAAATGTAATAAGAAATTCAGAATAAAATACTGATAAATTTCCTTTCCTAAATTCTGACTTCTGAAAACAACTGCATGTTCGTTGTTATGTACTCCTTAAAATTAATTCAAAGATCAAAAATGCTTCAGAAAATCTTTTAGTTTAGAATAAATGTATGACAGCCTGAAATAAGAATATTTTCTGTAAAGTTTTAAAAAGGGTATTGGATTTTTATGGCATTAAAAAGCCCACCTTTCTTTTTTTTAGGTAGAATCCTCCAGCGTGTAGTTGTTAGTCTGTTAAAAATGAAAACTAAATGGTAGAAACTGTTCTGGCAGAGACTAGATAGTAGGAAAAGTTCTTTATGGGGAAGCAGTTCATGTTTTAAACTTGCATGTTGACGATGATCAGTGCTTTATCTTATTGTGGAATTAAGGTTTTTTTATTAGATCCCAAGAATTCTGCAGTTTTTAAACCATCAGAGTGTTTATAATACAACTCTTGTTAAAGGAATAAGCTGTACCTCCAAAGCTGTCATGAGCAATGAGTTCATAAAGAAATCCTGATGCTGTGCTCAAGGTAGTTCTCTGGCATTCTGGATACCTGTTAGAAACTGGTACGCTCCAGGGCTGTTTTTGTATCTCTGTTGTCTTCCAGAAGTTGTGAAACTATGGTACTAATGTGCCAGAAATACCCATTTACTGCCAGGGTAGCTTTTCAAAACAGTAAATATGCACCTTTATCTTCAGTAAATAAGTTTGGAAAAGGCTAACAGGAACTCCTAATAAAATCAATGAGAGTCTTCAGAAGGGTATTCAGAGAGCCTGTATTCCCAACAGGAATTGCTTACCCCTAGTTAATGTAAAAAGCTTTAAAAAAAAAAAAAAAAAAAAATTAAAAAGCTTTAAAAAAAAAAAAAAAATTAAGAAAAATTCTGGTTTATTAGGGCTTTTCTAGCTAGTTTCTGGGTCATAACATCAGCTGGAGAGAGGTATCAGAAGTCAATAATGCTTCAGAGCTTGTACGTGTAAGTTTTAGGCATGCAAAGAGACTAACCCAACTGAGGCGTTTCCAGTGAGTTGTACATTCCTCCAGCACTAGGTGATTCCTTGGATGTAAGCCTTTTGGATTGCTTTCTCGAAGCAAGATCAATTTTTAGATACGTGAGTTCTTTTTACGTGCCAGAGCCTTTTGTATCTATGGCTCTTGCATTTGCTTTGATCAGAGCCTGCTCAGCCCTTGCTGTCAGCAGTTGCAATACACTGTTTGCTCCTAGCTGATGGAAAGACCGGTGGGCCTATCTAGGGACATGCCATGCCAAACCAGTGGAGCTCTAGTTTTCTGTTTGGAGGTTTGGGTATGAGATAGAAAGTGGGCCCAAATATACTTAAATAATTAAAATGTTTCTAAACTTGTTTTATTGTGTAAAAATCTTCTTTAGAAAGCATAATTTTGCATGTGATAATTAATGCTTAAGAATGGGCCCTTTAAACAACAAGGAACTAACAAGTGTGGTAAGTCGCTATGGCTCCTAGACTGACTATAATTCTAATCCTTTCTAATCTAATCCTTACATCTTGTTTAAAAAAAAAAAAAAAAAAAAAAAAAAAGGAAAAGAGAAAAAATCCTTGTCTGTCTTCAGGTTTTTAATCTTGCTTTGCAGTTTCTTTTATAACAAAGTGTATTGGAATGATACACAGATGCTCATACTATTTATATTTTTAATGGGTTTTTTTAATACAATGTAACTTCACTTTTAATGGCTCAGAATTGTTATAGACTGTTATTAACAGAGCATTTACAATTCTGTCATGAAAACAGATTAGCCAGTCTTATATGTGCTTGTTCTATTGCTAGAATTTTACTAATCTGCAAGAAAAGATGCTTGTTCCCAGAAAGTAAAGCTAAAATAGGTTTGAGTTTTAGCATAAAATGAGAGTTTAGGAACCAGCATGTCCCGAGTCATTAAATAATAAGGCGTTGTTTGTTCCATTTCAAACACAGTTGAGTTTCAGATGAATTTATTTAATGAACATGGAAATGAGTTGGTCTTGCATTTGAAAAGTAATATAAAGTTTTTTTGCTTGTATCAGAAATATAATGGGAAATCTGCACTGTTGAGCGTAAGGATCCCACTGAAAATTTGCTGTTAGAAGAAGAGGTAGGGGGTAAGCTGATTGGAAAACCAATAAATTCCTCTGCACTTCTTGCAGAAATCAATCTCATGTCTTTGTTCCCAGGTGACACATGAGTAAATTTGTGTTGACATGTGCAAAACTGATATTTATCTTAAAATAAAATTACTTACTTTTAAAAATATAACATAAAATATTATAGCTTACATCATTTTTGTACAGGTTAATGGAAATAGACAATTTTTGTATTTATATGCATTAGGTACAATTTATTATATATAAAATACAACTTGGTTACATATGTGGGTATCCAAATCTGCATTCGTAACCTGTGTGTCATCAACCTCATGGAAATACTCTTCAGAAAGAAGTATACATGCAGACTGTAGAAACTGCTTTCAAGCAGTTCAAAGTGTTTTGTATTTATGGGCTATGCTTGAAGTCAGAGAATGTAAATGGAGAGTTATGCAAATGCTTTCTGTTTTGTTGTTCGTGGAATATCCTACAACGATATGAATTAAAAGACATAATTTAGAGAAAGTTTGAAATGTTATTAGATTCAGCATCAGTAGTCTTCAAAAAGATGATATTTGAAACATTGCCGTGAGAAAAGTTGCATATGAGAGATTGTAAAGTAGTTAAAAAAAAAAAAACAACCACAACACAAAACTAAGAAAAAAACACCACAAACCCAAGCACTTTTCCCAAATAACAGTATTTTTTCCTCCAAAGTAAGAAACATAGATGTATATTGAGTCATATAGAATTATAATTTAAATGATAAACTCTTTAGTCAGATAGAATTGTTCCAAAGACTTCGTTGACTTGAACACCTTTTGCCACTAGAGAGTGCTATGCAATAACTAAAATTTTTTTCTCTCCAGAAAAAAAATTCTCCAATTTCATCTTTCCTTCTTCACATTAAACAGGTAGATGTTTGATATTCTTCAAATGGCAAATTAATTTACACTTAACATGCAGACTTTAACTGTAGAAACTTGTTTGAATGACAGTAATGGTTTCATTGCAAGTTACTTAAATTTTTAAGGTTATAATTTACTCAAATTCATGTAATTCCATATTTGACTAGATCAAAACAAAATGCTGCTGACGTTGTTTTTAGCATTAATTAAATTACATGTGGGGAGAAAAAAAAAACCAAACAAACCAAAAAACCCACCAACCAACAAAAAACCACCCCAGACCCCTAAAATAAGACTTTCTAATTCTTATTTTGCAGTCAGGTTCATGAGAAGTTACTTGGAAAGAAAGTTTGAAGGTAAAAGTAATTTTGAAGATTTCCTGTTTTAAAATTAGTATTTTCTCAATGGATCTATTCCTCCTTCTCTTCCATTTTATAGTTCTTTATAATTCTTCCTGTGTTTCTTTTTTAGTAGACTTACAGACAAGATTTGAAGTAAGTGCTGATTCGACGTGGATGCTGTTTCTACTAAATCTTGATCTTGCAGACCAATTGTATAGGCTTTTTTAATCTATATGATTCTTCTGTTGAGCAGAAGTGAATGTTGTGTTTGCTGAAATAACAAAATCAGTGTAATTGCCAAACAAGGGACTAAAATGTTGACTTACCTGACAGTGGTAGGACTTGAATTCCTATCTCCCATTGCTGAAGTTAAAACCTCAGCATCCAAGCCCAGAGATCTCATCAGGAATGTTTTTGCTATTTGGTACAGATTCAGCTAATAAAGGTGTACAGAAGCACTTTATTGTGCAGTTTTTAAAGGTTTGAATTTACTGAAATTAGACAACTGCTAGAATGCTGTAAGAACTTTGTCTGCTTTTCTTACTTGGAATTCAATAGCTTACATTGTGTGATGGCGCACTAGAACGGTATTCTGTTATCAGGAGTCCATAGCTATAGCAGTTGAAAAAAGACGGTCCCCAACCTCATTATTGACAATGAAGGTACAGCCAGAAAAAAATTGGTCATTTATTTTGTTGGGGAGGGGTGGGGGGGAAATCATGGCATGTTTATTCACTACAGTTTGGGTAGCTTTAGGATGCCTCATCTGGGGGTGCCCATGAATAAAAATGAAAACTAGTTATCTGGTTTACTGAAGTGAAAGTTTGATACATGTTTTTAAAACCTACAATATGTCAGCCAAAACTCCCTCTATTTTCCTCAGCTTAACCATTTCCCTCAGTGATCAAATGCCTATATACCATATGTCCTTTTCAATTTTCTAGGCCCTTCAACCAGATCATCAAACTGACCTTAATCATTGTTACTCTGTTTTGTTTGCCATTTTTAGAATGTTGGTATAAGCCTTTGCATAAGGTCTATTATTTCGGTTTTAATTACTTTCAAAGTTGTGGTAATCGGGATTCTTTCAAATGCCCCTTTACTGAAGCTCCCTTTAGAGTCATCACTAATAATCTTTAGTCTAGGTGAGGAGCAGCAGTGATGGTACAGCCACCTGACCCACTTTTCCAGGTGCTAAGGGCACTTCAACATGCCTCTTTTTCTTGTCACATACAGAAACAATATTTAAGAAAGCTCAAGACAGAGTGAGCAATGAAAGTAAGAGTGAATGTTGCCATATGTCTTCCCATAAACAGGTACATGATATGAAGCTCAGTACAACCTACTATGATTATGTATTGAATGCATTTCTTACTGAACCGTGGACTTTCTTAATTTTACAATCATCTCTGACAACTGTGAAGTTATTTTAGGGTGAGTTCATACATAGTAATAGATGACATACAGGTTGTTTGATAAGAAATACAGCGTTATCACAGTTTGACAGATAAGCTGTAAATTGTGGTGTAATATAGTCTTAACATTTCCTAAAGAGATTTTATATTTTAATCAGACCTGAAATGGTATAGCATGAATTAGAACAGTTGTGTCTTTGGGAAAGAACTAATGAATATTGCTACTAAATTTTTGGCAAAGGATAATTTTCTTAGTTAAACATCTCTTTAGTAATATATTTTAATTTTGGTTTTGTATGTTTTATTGCTTCAGATACATTTATGTTGCAATTTGTCTTACACTCACATTTTGGCAATTTTGGAAGGAAATGCCTACTTTGTTCCCTTTTTAAAGAAAAGGAAAAGGACATAAAATATATCTGAAAAACAATGCTTGTGTCTACGATTCTGATGCTTACTTGGATTTTACAAAGTCGTAAATAATTTTATTGAATTTCATTGGTTAGGATTATGTGGCTTCAACTTTATAGGGATGTGTAGAAATAGCTAGGGTAACAAATATTGGAAAGCATGTAACATGCATGTGATGCCCCATCTAGGTCAGTTGCTCTGCAGCTTAGTGTGACCTGGTGGCCTGAGTAAGGTGGTTTTGGAAGTACAGCTGCCTGGCTTCCGATAGCCATGTCGTTGCATCTGTCACATCTCAGTTGATGACCCTTTGCCTTCATGTTCGTTAGGAAGATGCCAGGTTATTCTGCTTAAAGTACAAACATGGGAGTTAAGTGTCTTGGGTACAGTTCCCTACTTTTCTTTAGGTGCCTTATGTGATTTCAAGTATGTCATTTATCATTCAGGTACCTCAGTACACCAGCTTCACCATATGAATTCTGCTCATTCTTTGCTTCAAAACGATGCTGTGAGAAGTGCTTAAAGTTGGTGATGTGAATAGTGTCTCCTCACTTAATCTCCTGAGATGCTCACTGTTAGAGTAATTCTTCTCAGTAGTGAGGAAATGTTTGTTTCCTACTACTTTGAAGCAATTTAGGAGACTAATTGGTTCATAAGATACAGGTTAGCAGTATGTGCAAGTACAATCCTTAGCTGGATATTGGGAAGGTTGAAAAGGATGGGAGATCTTTTTCCTCATTCTTGGGTGAACATAGTTGCCTCTCTCCATTGTGCTGGCTCTGGTGCATCTCTGGCCTCTGCATGGTCCATGACAGGGTAGTTTTCTACTTCCTAATGAGTTGAGTTGATTAAGTGTACTGTCTGATAAGCACCAGAAGCGTTGCAAGGAAAGAGGTGGAACTTCTTGGCAGGAAGTAGAAAAAGTGGTGGGAAGCTTGAAATAATAAAATTGGAAATGGAGTGAGACCTCCCCTTTCGGATGGTAAAGAAGTTGTTAGATCAGCTCAACTGTTTTTAATAATTTTATTTTGAGGCTAGCAGATGAGAATTGATGACGGGAATGACCAGGTTAATTCAGAATGTCAACAGTAGAAGGTTGAGTTACCTGATTAGGAGATAACGAGTAGTCACATTATGATTATTTAAATGTAAGGAAAAGAAAATATCTATGAATCTAACATGCTTGATTCAAAGAGTATTTGGTCTTCAGCAAGTTCAAATAAAGTCTTTTTCTGTGAAACGTTTCTGTAAAACGTTTCTGTAACACTATTCTGAAAACGAATGTATTTTGACAGTACACTCATCTGTGGTCAGTAGAACTGAATCCACACTGCAACTATGTGTCCCTATCACTATACTTTGTATTAAACTACTTTATTCTAACTCTGTTTGTCAGATGATTAGACTGATGTATTAATTCTGTCTTTGAATTGGATTTCTTTCCCCAAGCTGAAAGGTAGAGCTCTTTGTTCTTATATTTAACGGTTGAATACCAAGAGACTTGGGAGAAGATGCCAGGTTTTGCTTTTTCTGCACTATGTGTATTATAGAAGTAGCTGAAAAGCAAAGAGTAGCCGCAGTTGAAATTTTCTTTTCAAGGAACTGTACCTTAATTAAATTCACTTTTTTCTTTTGTTGGTTAGGTAAACATGAATTGACCATTAGTTGTTGAAGCATTTGTTTCTGTTTGTGGTTTGTTTTTTTTTTTTTAATTGAAACATGAAATATATGTCATTGTGGGACATTGTCTAGTGTACTGTTTTCTCTGCTTTTAACTAAAAGCTTATATTTTGAAATTCGTGTTTGTGTTGGACAACTTTGCAATTATTGCTGGAGATAAGCTAGAAGAGATGAGCATATTTATGTTTTCATTGCTGCCTTTTTCTTCTGTTCCTTGGTGGTTGAGAGCATGTAGTTTCCCAAACTTGGAAGGAAAGTATTCAGTAATAAAGGAGGGGGGCGGGGGGGAGAAAAAAAGAAAAAGAAATTTGCAGGGGAAATAAGAGGAAGGAGGAAGTTAGGAAAGTTAGGAAGGAGGAATCTAGCTTCCCAGGATTGTCTTAAAGAGGGAGTCAGAAAAAAATCATATTATGTACATGTTAGGATTGAAGTAAAAAAGAAACCTCTGAGTCATGTGAATTATTCAGGAGAAGCTCTGTCAAGTTGTTTCATGTGGTCCTGGAAAACACCAAACCCCCTGAATTTAAGGGCCTCCACCTCTACTTCACATACATTTTCTCTCTTCTTTTTCATTAAGTGATAGGCAAGAACTACAGAAGTGTTGCATACAGGTTTTTAGAAGTTAAGCTTCCAGTGCACATCTAAAAGATGTTTCCTTGGACCAGTTTCATGGGCTTGACTCCACCTGAGAGCCTACCATTAGAGCCTTTTTTTTTTTTTTTTTTTTTTTTTTTTTAAGAAAGTAGCAATTCTGCTGATTAGCTTCCATGTAATATGGTAGGTTGAGAAGCTGATGGAGGACTTTTCATTAACCATATTCTCCTCCTTATTTATCTGCTTTCTCCTCTTGCAGTACAATATGATGTCATAAGAACGGCAGTAATAAAATATTTTCTCTAGAACAAGCTTCTGAAGCATTCAGGATAGGCAGGTCACAGGCACTTCCATTCTGCTCATCTGTTTTTACATTTGCTGTGCTGTTTGTAAGTGAAGTGCAACTGCTTTTGCTTTGTATAGTCTGGGTTTGTCTCATGAGCCTGTTTTATGACAACAGCATAACTATATTCTGAGTTTGGCATTACTGTAGGTGCATTCATATGTTTACATTAAAATGTAAGGGTTAACATTGCACATGCATTGCCACAAGAAAAATTGAGTCACATAATGTAATGGAAATAGTTTATGTGGGAAGTCAGTCAAAATAGAGTTTTTCTTTAGGTATACTAGAAGTGCTGGTACTTAGGTTGTATATTGCATCCTTGAACCCCCTGAAATAAGGAGGAAACCATTTTGGATTCTTGTGACTTGAGTGATTGATAACAAGGGAAATTCTGCTTACTCTGTGTTACTTGGTTCAACCTGAAACTTCTTTTCTTTCTTCATCTCCCTTCTCTCATGGTTTTTGTTGTTGTGACTAATGCCCTAAATAATAGTTGCCTGACTTTTTGTTCATCTCAAAACGTTACAGCACTAGAGGATCTACTTTCTTTTTTCCAGGATGTGTTGACATATTTTCATGCATGATAGAGAGGAAGGGACAGGGAAGAAGCTTTGGAAATGTATTTTCCCAAAAATTTTGGTTTTAGGAGCAGACCTGGCCAATCGAAATGCTGTTAAACTGTAGCCTGTAGTGCCTGTAGGCACTTTACTGTAGTGGTCCCTTTTTGCCCTCCCTTTCTTTCCCCTTTTGGCAAAACTGCAAGGAATGAGATACTTGACTTTCACAGGGTTTTGTACTTGCCTTCGCAGAACAACCTGACTAGCCAGGCAATACCCTGTCTCTGAGTGGTGAGTTGGAGATTATGTATCAGGGGGTAACACAAAAATTATACACTGTATTTAGCTGTGCAATAATCTACTGATAGGTTTTTTGTTTGTTTTTTTTTTTTTTCCCCTGTCATCACTTAGAGGTCAGGATATGCATTGATGTGTGAACAGCACTTAGACTTCTGCCTGTTTTAATCAGTATTATTTAAAAGGGTATTTTATTAAGGTTTCTAGAAATCATTATATCTTGTATTGGTAGCGTGAACAAAATTACTGTATTTCATTTTTACTTGTCTTAAAATATTTTACCTTCCAACTGTACTGACTTCATCTTTTGTTTTCAGATGAAGGTGCAATTTTTAATACAATTGGTCCTACCGTTTATTATCATTCACTGTTTCATTTTGATTCTTAGTAATCCATAGGCCTAATAACAGAATGAGTGGATATAATGAGTTAAAATACCAGTATGTTAAGTAAGAAGTTCAGATATTTGTATTTCAGGGGCGGTGGTATTTTTCTACCTTTATTTTGCAGTTTAAAATTAGCAACATGGATAATGTGTATCTTACTCTTCATTGGTTTAATGGTACATTTCTTGATGTTACCCTCCCAAGCATGTATATTCTTTTAAAATACAGGAAGATTTTCAACACAAAGGAAATTTAAAAAATCAAACTGAAATAATCTCACCTTTCCAAATCTGAAGTGTGTATGAGCATAAGTGAATGAAGTAGAAGCAAAATCAAAACCAGCACTGCTAATTGTGCCACATTTCTGTTTGTAAATAATAGCACCTTCAGATATCTTGAACTTTAATAATCAAGTAAGGTGCTGGTTTGGAAAAGATTGGGTAGGAGTAGACCCAGGAGGCATCTGACTGACTTGCTCTCTGTCTCCCTCCAGTTGATTTTAAAATAGCACCAAGAATTCTTGAATGTTGGCTTTCTTCTCTTGGCAGCAAAAGTCTGTGAAACTTGCTGAGAGTGTCCCATTCACCTGTGCTGCTGATCGGGGTGGAGAATGAGTATCTGCTGCTGTTCTTAGTTGCTCTTAGCTAACTTTACTTAACAAGCCTGCATGACGAATGTGTATGTTGTTGTCACCTGCATGGATGAAAGTGTTATACCATATGATAGACAGACATATTGGCCTTAAAATTCAGAAATTATTATTGGATTTTCTGTGTGAATTTTCAGTGTTAATTTTATCTGCAAAGTTGCAAATCCAGTATTTGGATGTTTAGAAATGCCAAAATCAATAACCTTACCTGCGCTCCTTAAATTTATGTTTTATAATACAGTATTGCATTTACTGTAGTTGCCATTTCATGTTCTTCTCTTGATCTCAGTTTACAATTCTGAATGTAAAGTGAAGCCACAGGCTTCAAATACGGGGAAGCCCTACTTGATGGACGCTTGAGAAAAGCCTGTTTTACTTGAGGTTTTGGGCATCACATCAGAACTCTGCAGCCTGTGAAGGGACTGTGCCCCGTTCAACAGTGCAGCATTCAAATGCCTGAATCATGCGACTTTCCTCTGTAACTTCCTTTACTCTTGTTCATCTTTTACTCTGTACTTTCGTCCTCAGCAATAATGGAGCAGGTGTCCTGCAGTCAGTCTTACACTTTTTTAATGTACCAGCCTGATTTCTCAGCTCCAACTGCATGCATACATCATTTGCTGACTTGTGTTATATTTTACTTTGAGGAGCCAGGGAGTGTACATCACATTTTGACAAATGAATGGCCCTCTTCTTGGGATAAACTTAGCTAACCTAGCAGGCTCAAAATCACACTGCAAGCATCACACTATCCCTTCTAGCTAGGGAAAAATCCTGCTTTTTGTAGCATTAAATACGTTAGTCTTAACTGTTTTTTGAAGACTGTTCAATTTTAAAAATACGTTGAAGTTAAAGCATAGTTGAGAATGTGACATTTACTGATTTTTGTGCGCATGTGTATCTCTAATGTTATGACTCCCTAAAGCTTTATGGAATATCTTGATAAATGAAATGAATAGTACATATAAAGGAAATTAGTTACTGTTTCTAAGAGGATTCTAAATTAAATACTCCAGGCTTCATTCAGTTAAAACTACAACTTTAACATTTTGTTAGTACTTTAGGTATTTTGTTACGTATTTTACTTTATGTAGATGCCATACAAGTTTCTAAACCCTACAACTGATGTGCGATTGCCTTTTTACCCCACAAGGCACTTAGTAAAAGAGATAAAACCCTGCTGTAAATGTTTTGCAAGTTTCAGTAGGAGTAAAAGGTGTAACTTTTTTTTCTTGTAAAGTTGTAAAGCTTCTCTTAAAAAAAATTCACAGAACAAATTGTAGACATGTTTTCCGATTTACTGCCTTGTTCATTGCATATTGAAGAAGCAGCAATGAATCATATAACTAAATGTGACTTTAATGTCTTTTCACTGTGGATTTCAAATTGTTGCCCACTGACATTTTAGCTGGTCTCGTTGAGCTGTCAGAAGAGCTATAAATGCTTTTAAAAAGTGAAGTAAGTGAGGGAGAATCATACTGGCACAGTTTGGTGCTAATATTGGCTTAGCTTTGGTTATGCTGCTGGAGTTTTTTCTGGATTTTGAATCACTCATATTTCCATCTTGGATTTTTCTGTGAAAATTTGTACACAAGTTAAAACAACAGCTAATACCCTGTCCTCTAGGCGATGGTCTAGGACATTCCTACCATCTAGCTTATACATCTAAGAGCCTAAGTTTCATATATATGTATAGACACACACAGTCTCCTACTGTTTCTAGAGAGGAATAATCATCAATAAATGTAGGGGAAAAGATGGGGATGAACTCAGAGCTCTGCCCTTTAGAGTACTGCATTACCTGTCTTAGCATAGAAGCAAATGGTTGAAGCACATGGATCACATGTCTTGAGAAGAAGTGGAAGCACTTGAGAAGAAGTGGAAGCACTTCAGGCTCCATGGAGGAATGTGAATGAGTAACTTGGTGGGGCAGGAGTGGGGAATTTGGGTGTACGTAGCCCCTGGAGCATGGAACATAGGGAAGAGTTTTAGTTGAATACGCTGAGGTTTGTGGAGATCAGATGCACAGGAATCTTTCAGGTAAGGATGCGGGACTTCCAGGATTTTTATGTGCAATGCAGAGATTTAACACCTGTTCACCTTTATTTGCAGACTAAGGTGGTACTAAGGATAGCAGAAGTTACTTTTTCACAGCTTTAGACCAGGCCTATAAGCAATTTGCACAATAAAGATGGTAACTTTCATAAAACTCCCATAAACATTGGAAGAGCCCACTGTGCATCTGTTGAGCCAGAAGAAACTGCAAATAAAATGACATAACATTGCTAATACCTGTAGTCTTCATTATTTAAATCTCAACATGAATGACAGGCAAATATGAGCAGTATATTAGAAATGGAAGGTTCCACTATTGCCAACACTTTTGTGCAAGAGAAGAGAAAAAGAGAGTGTAGGTCCGCTGGAAAACTATCAGAATTTGAGTTAAGTGACAGGTAGCTATTAATTGTAACAGGGAGAGAAAACATTTGCCTTCAGGAATCTAGCCAAATTTCTACACTTTTTTTTTTCTTTTTTCTTGTTGAAATTCAGCAGTACCAGTCTGCTGTAGCGTGTATCTTGTAAGCAGCATTTTCTCTTTTTGGCACAGATTTTATATGCTGTAACACAGTATAGTTTGTGGGATGTTGAATAGTGAAGTAACCTTTGAGGGGTGTAAAAAGCTCCTGCTCAGGCTCCACAGACATGGGAATGGCCCAGGAGGACTGCAGAGTGAAGCAACATAAATGTGAGAGTGGTATATATTAGTTAAGGATCTTACATCACCATGATGATTCTGTCATGCAGAAATCAAGTAGCCTTTGGTTGCTCTTGCTTAACCCTACAAGTAAATTTTAGTGGCTTGTTTGGGTCTTTAACAGTTTGCAATATAAATATACCACCATCAAACCTTTGTAAAGGAAGTATTGTTTTCCTGCTATGTATTATACTAATTGCCTAACAATATTTCGCTGGTGCAGTTATGCCCATTCTACAATTCTTCCCTGGTATAGACATGTTGGTCAGAGGTGTAGTTTGGGTTTTGTTTTTTTTTTTTTCTCTATACTGACATGGCTATACAAAAGATTTGTTCTTAAAAACTTCCCGGCCAACGCACCAACCTATCATTCCCGTAGTCTATGGGCCATCCCTCTGAAATGTCCATTGCGTTCATTTAGTCCATGACTTTGGGCTCCATCTGTCATAACAGTCTTTCAGGGCAGGAGAGATGGTGTGTGGTGTTGGATTGTTGCATCCTGAAGCCAATTCTGGTTCCATTATCGCTGCACTTGTCTGGTTCTATCATCGTTGCACTTTGCTTGGTTTTATCAAAGTTCATTCTTCATTCATCTGGGTGACTTTTACTGCAATACTGTTGATAGGACATATAGCAACCATGATATACAATATTATATAGCAATTAACATCATACAATTCAGTTCATTGGCTATTTTCACCCAAAATCAAATCCCCTTGAGGTAYACAWYGGAMTTCCCCATCCTTTTGCATTACCCACCAAGTGCACCCAGGTCCTTGAGCAAAAGCAATCCCACGAATGGGTTTTCCCTTGCCTGAGGCAGGACTAACCCAGACTGTCTTCCCCAGCATATTCTTTATGTGC